>RPOG01003885.1:9957-48198 GCA_008086565.1 Thalassoma bifasciatum | reverse complement strand
GGGATCCCTCACAAAATCAAATCTGTCACCATGAAGATCAGGAGGATCGCAACAAACAACTGACAGAAACAAAGAGGCTGAGGCCAAGGATAAAGAGAGCAAAGAAAAGAAGAAATGGTTTAAGTTGCACTGCATCCTTGTACAACTTGAAGTTTTCCTTAAAGTGTAAGGGATGAAATGACTCCCAGTTTTCATGATCACATATTCCAAATCTACATTTTCCAACTGAGGACAAATACACCTGAAATGATAATTCTGTCAAGTAGACAAACACGCCAAAAGCAAAATAATGAAAATAATAAGTGACTACCAAGCTAAATACAGATCCCTATTATGTGTTTTGAAATAGAAAGCATGTCTATGAAACATTTTTCAGAAGTTTTTCTTTCAATAAATCATTGTCATGCTTACCCTGGGCTGCACAGTTTTGCCTGACAGCTAAAAATGTTCTTAGTCAAGTTCTCAATCTGAGCAGGAGCCCTTAAGTAGAGATTACAGTGGAAGTGCTTCCTCCCATAGTCCAGAAACATGCTCAACAGTTTACTTTGTGACCTGTCTAGGGTTTAGATCCTTATCTTTCTCCATTTGAATGTATTAAAAAGCTCATAATTCAAAAGTCAACGTATCTCAACCAGTCGCTCCTGTAATGAATGTAGTAAGTGACTGTGATGCCATATTTCCCAGTCTTTCTCTTGTTCTCCCTCTCTGTGAATAAGCGAACATGATCTGACAGGATCTTGAGCAGCTGTCAGACAGATCTAGACAGGTGGTTTCCTTCATTCCCTAACTACCAAACCAGTCCAGAAGACGGTGCTGTGAGTCTCTTTCACACTCAACATACTGACATCTCCTTGAAAAGTGTGTTTGTGTGTATAAAGTGTGAGCAATACAGGTTGCTGCCTGAATGGGAAACACAATGCATGCTGGTATGTTTTGATAAACCAAGGACCCTTAGATTTGTGAGTTACACTGAAAGAAAACAATGAAAAGAATTTATTGATCCCTGAAAAAGAGACACAGTCCAAAGCTGCCCAATCAGAAGAGACAGAGACATTCAAGGTTTAATTAGCTTATCAAATCTTCGGCTTCTTTAACTATTGGCCTAAGTCTTCTTTCAATCTTTTCAGGAAACAGAATGAACTGAACCAAATAAAGTGTCTTATTGGTTTAGGCTATTAGAAAACTGAGGTAAAGACAGCACTATCTTTTCAGCAAGGATGTTGACCGTTTTACCAGAGGTTGGGAGCATCATGAAGAGCTGACAGACAGAGAAGGTATAATTTTCCTAAAAAAGTGGCTTAGACCAATAGATAGGGTAACCATATTCTAAACCCCCCCCAAAAGGACCATCAACTTGATTTTTTGGAGAGAATACCCATGAATACCCATGAATACTCAAATACAACAAAGTTGCTTCATAGCCCATACACCTATGACATTTTAAAGCGCTCCTTTGCTGTTTGAACATTATGATGTAAACATTAATGATGTATTGAAGCCCATGTCTGCCAGTTGAAAACATAGAAAATGAAAAACTGGCTTGGTGAGATTTCTTTTGTTGTTGTTGTTGTTTTGCTCATATCAGGTCAAGATTTTGAGATACAGTGGCAAAATTTCAACATTTTTCTTATAATTTTAAAGATTAATCTCAAGATTTTGAGATTAGTAAATTCTCATAAATATAGTTGTGCTACATTAAGAACAAAAAAAATACGGACAGATTCAAGAATTTCTACAACTTTTGAATGTGGTGGTTTAAAAATCTGCACCAGTTTTGGGGACATCCAGCATCGTTTCTTTATATCTATGACTAAAATAAAGGAGAACACAATACCGTCACCTTAATAAAAATAGAAATAAAACAAAGAAGCACCAGAGTTAAAGGGTCCACCCACTTATTTAAAGAATAAAGGAGGTCTGTGGTCAGCCATGTTCAGGAGTGGGAAAGGAATTATCAACCATTTCTTTTTCCTGTATCTGTTTAATTTTAGTAGCACAGACAGATTACTGTGTGTATCAATGTTTTAATACGCATGAATGTGTGTGTGTGTGAGTAGAATGTGTGTTGTTGACACTGCTTTTGCTGATAATACCTCGCTCTTTGTGTGGTCTGGTCAGTGTAAATTGACTCTGTTAATGACTCCATGTACACTGACTCTCAAACCCACAGTCACACAAATAGAAAAGGACTATCCAGGTGCTTAAGTGTGTATGTTTGTGCTGACAGTGTTTACGCCCTGGTCTTGGCTCTGTTCTTTCCTGAAGAGGAAGTCTCAACAGAAAAACTACACTTGTGACATTTGTCAGAGTTTAGCCTCTTCCATGCTGCCATCCTCCTCGTAAAATGTAACGCTGTTACGTCATCTACTGTCTAAAGTGGCTAATCTTCTTCAATCAGGACCTTAAAAGGCAGTTTTCACTGCAACAAACTTACATCAAGAGGTCCTGTTTTATCTGATTCTCAATGTTGACATGCTACATTCATGTAATGGAATATTTAACCAAAAGCAGCACGAAAACAGAGAGGAAAATGTAACAACCTTACTTTGAACTATAAAGATGAACTATTTGGAAGGAACAAGGCTAAATTAATTCATACTTTTGGTCTGTGTCAGCATATGACAGCCACACAGCACACCACGACTCACCTTTGACCCTTTGTTAATGAAAAACACACACTAATACTCACAGACTTACAAAATTAAATGTACAGCTGATGTATTCATATGTCAACAAATGTGTCAGTGTGTGTGCATGTGCCAGGCGGGAAGTCATTTTCCCATACTTGAAGGATTCAGTTAAGAGAAGGAGCACACAGGAAGCAAAGTCTACTGGGAATATAAACCCAGAGGAATCTCATCTGTTGTTCATCAGACATCTGTAACTCCTGCATGAATGTGCTCTCTCTCTCTCTCTCTCTCTCTCTCTCACACACACACACACACACACACACGCACACACTCGCATGCACATACACATGCTGACAAAACTCTAAATGTTCCCTAAACAACTCAGTTTAAAATAGCATTTAATAGCCTGTTCATGAATAACTGCTAGCAAAGCAGAATAATTTTAGTCTTCCTCTTAATCTTCTTTCAAAGCAGTCTGTAGTCTTAAAACCAAAGTGGAATTTGATTGAAAGTGAATACTCCACAGATTCAGACTTGAAAAATGGGTAAAAATGTCCACACATCTCTCATCTCATATTTGATGTGTGAGAGTCTAACAATGATACTCTCACACTGAGCTGCCCTTCACGTCTCAGGTTCAATGAGTCGTGTAAATAAAAGTGTAGTGGGACCCAGAAGGATGCATTCTTTCTCAAGGACACAGAAGATCCAGGGGGGAGGGAGACAGAGAGGGAGACAGAGTCATGCCACACTTGATTACTCCTTCACATGAGCCGCGAGCAGACCCTCGGCTCATGATCACCTCCGGGATGAACCACAGACCGCCAGGGGTTTATCATAACAGCCGACCTGTGGCTTACACTGACAGCCCCAGAGCTCGGAGCAGGGATAACCTGCTCATGTACGATGACTTCGGAGAGGAAAGTTGTTGTTCTGGACGCTGCCTTGGGTAAGAATCACACCCCCTTTGTGATTTTATTTTCATAGCGGACAGTTTGTCTATTTTTTTGTTAAATTTATGGTTAGATCTAAAACTATATGGCTGTAATATACTCTGGTGTATTAATTCATCATATTAGTTTTCATAGCACTCATAAACTCATTGGAGGAAAAGAAAGAAGTGAACACTGCTAAATGTAACTTGTTGTTTTAACTTAAAAATAATTTATCTTGATAAGATGGATGTCTTGTGTCAACCCTTGTCTTAGTTTAGTTTATTTAGACCTGTAAGTTGACTTGACGTCTTCAGGTAGTTTTTTGTTATGACTAATCATTTTTGTCTCAACTGAACTTTTCACTTTTGTAAACTTTGGACCTCAAACAGCCTGTGCCATTACACAACTTTTTCAATTTACACATCCCTCCTCACCCATGGTGTAACTGTTAGGATACAATTCACAAAGGCATTCTGGGTATAACTTAAAAACTGTAGCTGTACTAAACAGTTGGTAGGGACTGAGGTAATTGTCAAGTTGGCATGCATTACTGATTTATTTGCACATAGAATTTCAGGTTGCAATGTATTTTGTAGTTGAGACAAAGTCAACTTATAGTTAAATGTTATCACAACAACTGTTATCTTTGTCATGTTGACAAAGAATAATGTGCTAGAATAACAGATATGTGAAATCGTGTTGTAAAGTAAGGAGTTCTACGCTGCAAAAAACCTGAAATCTAAGCAAGGTTTGAGCCTTATTTTTAGCAAATAGTACCTTTTAGGACTTAATATGAGACACACTCACCTGACAAGACCAGAAAGAAAAAAGATTTCAATATATTTTCTGTGTACTGAAACAAATTAACACTTGCTTAGATTTCAGTTTTTGCAGTGCACTCAACTCAAGCCACGGGAGGCTTAATTTACATTAGCTGGTCGTTTTTAGATTTTTGATTTGGATGGATGGATGGACATTGATTGGTTCTAATAAAACTTATACTACTCTAAATTGTATTATTTTAAAGCTTCTTTTGAGTTTTTTAAACATTGCTAACTTCGTCATGACTCTTCAACCTACCTTTTCCATACATATTTTTAATGTAGTTTCTGTACAGTTTGTATGAATCTTTGTCAAACAGTAGTGTTTGAGCCGGCATTTCTTTCTTTTCTTTTTTTTTAAAGAAAAATCCTCATTTGTTTATGACAAGTGAAGCACTAGATGGAAGTATTATACAATTAGACATTTCTGTTATGTAATCATTTGAATAGTGATGTTTAATGGTACCAAACGTATAGGACATGGCCTGTAGTGCTTTAGAGAAACAAAGGTTGTATGTTTGAAGTGTATTTATCAAATCTAGCAATTACATAATGACTGACTGGCCAATATAAAGCCGTGTGTGTGTGTGTGTGTGTGTGTGTGTGTGTGTGTGTGTGTGTGTGTGTGTGTGTATAATAATCATGTGGACATTATATACCGTGTGTTTATGTCTCCTGACTCTCTGGCAGCCACAGCTGCTCGGAGAGACAGCTCTTGGCTCCTCTCAGCGCTGTTAAACGACGCCAGGCCCTTCGCGGTCCTGCCTACATGTTCTCTGCTCCCTCAGTCAACCTGTCAGAGGTTGAGCAACGTTTCCTGGAGGCCGCTGAATACGGCAATATACCAGAGGTGAGGCGCATGCTGCTCCACGTGCCAAACTTGAACGTCAACGCGGTGGACTACATGGGCCAGAATGCATTGCAGCTGGCTGTAGCCAACGAGCACCTGGAGGTGACCGAGCTCCTGCTGGGGAGGGCGGATTTGGCCAGAGTGGGTGACGCCCTCCTTTTAGCCATCAGTAAGAAGTGTGCTGTTAATAAAATCAGCTAACCTAAACACACATTAATTCTGTTAGTGTTTGCTACATTTCTTCAGCCCTGATTTTCTGGTAAGCCTGTATTTTTAACAAAGCTGTCAAACAATTGTCTATTTCACATCAAATATCAAATTAAAGGGACTGGGAGGACTTTCTGAGTGATCTTGAAAAAGTCCAACAGCAGGACTACCTGACAGAAAAGAGACAGAAGAACAGAAGGAAGCTAAGCGGGACAATGATAGAGCATGAGCTAAAGACTTGAATATGGGCTTAGTGTTTCTTGAAAATGTTCATTCCAACTCTCATGCAACAGTTGTGCTGCAGTGATCTGTTCAAACCTGAGTCGATCAATAAAATAGAGAGCCAGGCTGCGTTAGCTCTGCTTGGTAGATGAGCACTGGTAGAACATAACCAGGATTCACTCACATTACCTGTTACAGAGCACCAGGCTGTGAATAGCGCTAAATGGCTTAAAATAAATAAGTAAATAAATTACAAATGAATAAATAAATAAAAATGAGGACTGGTACTTTAGGAATTGGTCACAGACTAAAGCTCTTCAAAATTATGATATAAGAATTCCACAAAAAACAGGAATAAAGCCATGGTAATGACTTGTTTATTGAGTGTTTTCTTGTTTTGCAGGTAAAGGTTACGTTCGGATCACAGAGGCTCTGCTGATTCATCCGGCCTTCAGAGACGCTCATCGTCTGACAGCGAGCCCTGCTCAAGCAGATATGTTGGATGACTTCTATGCTTACGACGAGGATGGAACAAGGTAAGGCTGTGTTTAGGATGGGGCTCTCCAATGGGCTGGTACATATAACATTTATTTATGTTATGAGTTTCATTCAGCTTCAGCTTTCAAAATGAATTAAAATAATAATAATAATAATAAAAGAATTAAAGGTGAAAGTTCTCTCTCTACCAGATTTTTTTCTTTCAAAATCTAGTTTTGTTTGTCTGACATGAGGAAATTAAATCAAGAGTTCAGCATCTATGAGCTGCGCTTCAGTTTTCTTGGTATTATGACTCAGATGGAGCTGACACCAGCAGTTGCTCAACTTAGGATATCCAAAAACTGGAGTTCGCCCTATGTTTCTACATTTCTAAAACCTTTTCAGAATTTGGTCTTGTGTTCTTATATTTCCCTTAAATTTAATCATTTTTCTCCCAGAATATTTTCTAGAAAGACTTAACAGTAAATAAAAGAATGATTGAGTAATTTGATTTTGATAGTCAGTGGCGGAAATTGTCACAAACACAATCATCACAATCAAAAATAAAATGGGCTTGTTCAAAAGGGTTCAGCATTGACAACTGGAAAGTGAAGAATTTTTTGAGTTCGCAAACAACAAATTCTACCATTAAACACAGACATAATGTTAATGTTTGGTCGAGATGATGAAACTTAAAGATTTGTTAAAAATCGTAATGCTATGCTAAATTTGCAGATTTTACTCTTTTATTCAGCCCTCCATTTTTGAAGGAGTGAGAGGGTCAAGTGAGGATTCTGGAGCTGTTTACAGTCAAACATTTCACTGAACTTTTATCAGACCACCATGACACAAACTGTTATCCTTATTTTGCTTCTCTGTAAACTGTTTACTGTCTCACTTGTGTTTGTTTATCCCCACAGGTTCTCTCATGATGTGACGCCATTGATCCTGGCCGCTCACTGCCAGGAGTACGAGATAGTTCACACCCTGCTGAGCAAAGGGGCTCGCATCGATCCGCCCCACGATTACTTCTGCGGTTGCGATTCCTGTAACTACCAGCAGCAGTTTGACTCCTTCAGCCACTCCAGGTCCAGGATCAATGCCTACAGAGGACTTGCTAGTCCTGCTTACCTCTCTCTGTCCAACGAGGACCCAGTTTTAGCTGCACTTGAGCTCAGCAATGAACTGGCCATGTTGGCTGATATTGAGAAAGAATTCAAGGTAAAGATGTTGCTCAAAATACAGGATAACCATCAGAAACAGCATGATCCAGATGAGTCTTGAAGCTGTAATCTCAGGTCACTTCCTCTCAGTGATACCAGGAACATGCCCTTAAGTCAGCCTAAAATCAAATACACACAAAAAGTATATGAGCCATGTCGCTGCCAACCAGCCACCAGTAAAAGCTGCCAGTAAACATTTTATGAGCTTGAGAAGAGGAAGCAGAGACAGACAAGGTGCTGGATCTTGGTCACACTGTTGATATTAAAGGCAGACACAGATACCACAACTATAATTATCATTAGGCTTACACTGGGATAGTTTACTACAGTCAGTGATACTATCTGAATTCACCAAGCACGTGGTTTAACTTTATCACCCATTTTTTTGACGTTGACTGAAAAAGTTACAACTTCTAAAGTTCACTTTGGTAGGCTTTGAGGTCAGACTTTTCCAGAGCTGTGTCAGTGTACAGGAGAAATATCCGCAGTACTTTAAATAATTATATTAAACAAACAGGCGTACCACAAAACCAGTAGTGGAGAGATTTCCCTCTCTAATAGATATTATTCTCCTCTGTGTCCACAGCATGATTACTGCTGTCTGTCCAGCCAGTGCAAGGACTATGTAGTGGGTCTTCTCGATTTGTGTCGAAGCACAGAGGAAGTGGAGGCCATACTGAGTGGGGAAACTGACGCTGAAGACTGCTATGATATACCGGGTCGACCCTCTTTAACTCGTCTTAAACTTGCCATCAAGTACGAGTTGAAAAAGGTGAGAAACCCAATTTATCTTGTCTTTGCATTTTATAAGTCAAATTAAAGGGACTGGGAGGACTTTCCAAGTGATCTTGATTAAGTCACATCTCTAGATATATAACTTGTCTTGATCTACAACTTAAAATGGGACTATCAGCACCAAAATAGGTTCTTTTGAATTGCTTTATTTTACAGACTATTACAGCTGGGGCAGGCTTCTATAATTGAAACTGGGATTAGAAAAACCCTTAAAGATCTAAAAAAGACAATCTAAAAAATAATCAGCTGAAATGTGTTCTACTTTAAGACAACTTGTAGCGTGGGATTCTGAAAATACAGGCTCATGAAGATTTAGTCTTTTATTTATTTAGGCCTTGACCTCTACAGAGCAGACAGCTTACAGAGGTATCTGACACTCAGCACTGAGCCTGTGCATCTGACTCAGACTCAGAGTTAGAACAGGAGTCAACACTGTTCTTGCTGCTGGTCTTAAATAAACAATAAATGCATCCTAAAAGAAGAACGGGATGTTCTCTGTTGCTGAATAGCATAGAATCATTCCCTGCACTCTCCTTTCTCCCCTGTAACTCTGAAGCTGTGTTTACAGGTAAAAATATTCAAGTCACAAAGGGCAACTATGTGAGCAAACTGGATGAAAACTGACAGTCTCTTATCTCCTATGTTCTCGTGACAAAAACAAAAGGATTGAGACTTTTGATTTAACGCTAATTAATCATTACATTTAATTTTGTCTTCACTCTAAATTCCTGTTTCTTTTTTTGTAATTTAGTTTGTGGCTCATCCAAACTGCCAGCAACAGCTGCTGAGTATCTGGTACGAGAATCTTCCCGGCCTGAGACAACAGACCATGGCTATCAAGCTGCTGGTGGTGCTGGGTGTGGCTGTGGGCCTGCCTGGACTGTCTCTAGCTTACTGGGTTGCTCCATGCAGCAGAGTAAGAGAAACTTATTAATCAAATGACCTCCCATGAAGACATAAAGACGTATGTTTCCTCTGATCCTCTGCTTGTTTCATCTCTCTTACTCAGGTGGGGAAAGTGATGCGCAGTCCCTTTATGAAGTTTGTGGCCCATGCCTCGTCCTTCACTATTTTTTTAGGTCTCCTGATCCTGAATGCAGCTGATCGTTTCGCAGGCACCACTTTGCTACCAAATATGACCCACCACGAGCTCCCAGGAGAACTCCAGCTTAACTCTGACCCCCTGCTGTTGTATCGCCAAACCACCACCCTCTTCACCTGGATGGAGATCCTCATTATCTCATGGGTCATTGGTGAGTATTAGATACTTCTCTTGATGCTTCAGAGCGCATGCAGCCACTCTGTGTGTTATATCACCTCACCCCTCCTGTTGCAGGTATGATTTGGGCTGAGGTGAAGGAGATCTGGAGCCAGGGGCCAGGAGAGTACCTCCTCGAACCATGGAATTTTCTAGACTTTGGGATGCTGGCGATCTTCCTGGCCTCCTTCAGCTGCCGCTTTGCCACACTGAGACATGCTCACATCGCCCAGGCCTACGTTCATAATCGTTATAAATCTCTGATTAATGTCACGCTGCCTCCAGAGATTCACTATTTCACACTGGGTGAGCACTACCTTGACTTGCTCAGGCTTCTCACTCTAAGTAAAATGTGTTTGAGAAATATTTGCTCTGAGTATAAACAGCTGCCGTGAGTTAAGACAGTACGCTGCAGCTGAGATCACGTCCGTTGGCCTCGGGTAGACTGATAGTAGCCAACAAAAAGGAGTCTTTTCTTGAGTGTTTCAGGAGAAAGCAGAAAGTATATCTCAAGCAAAAATGTGGACCTAAAAATAAAATTTAACACTTACTTAACTGTGATTGGAGAGCAACTTTCGATGCATTGCCCTAATGATACTGTTTAATTAAACAGGTTAAATATTATCATCTGTAGAGGTGGTCAACCAACACATCCTTGTAAAAAATTTTTTTACAAAATCTAAATTGTGATTTACAGTTGTGCTGATAAGTTTATGTACCTTGGCAGAATTTATGAATATGAATGAGAACACAAAAAACCTTTCTTTTACTCATGTTTAGTAGTCGGGTGAAGCCATTTATTAACAAACCACTTTCTTTCTCTTTTTGTATCATGATGACAACAGAAAGTGCCGTTAAGTGACAGAAAGTGCCATAAAGAAAGTGTATCTTTTATATAAATCTATAATGTAGGTGGACATTGTTTCAGTATTGGGGCATCATAGTTTCACGATTTTCATTTTTGAAGCTACCAGCATCAGTTTGGAAAGTAGCTCTATGATCGCAAATTTGAGTTGTGTCATTTCGGTGGTTTCTGACATTTTTGACTTGTGCCCCTCATCAGACATGACTTATTTAATGTTTCAGTTCCTGGCATCACATGATCAGTCAGATAATTTGAGGCTAGAATAAGAAAACTATTCTAACATTTTCCCTTGGAGAGTGAAGACAGAAGAAAAGGATAACGCACTGTTCCTTATCTGACCCTCTGTGGTTCTCTGTGGTTATGATACATTTCAATGGGTTTGTTTAATTTGTGAATAAGCTACTGTGTTGTCTCTATAAAGTCATCTTTGTAAAACTACCCCTGACAAAGTTTGCTTGAGTTTGCTCGTATCTTAAGCTTTCTGATCCCCCCCCCTTTTTTTTTTTTGGTAGCTCGTATCCACTGGCTGCCATCAGATCCTCAGCTGGTGTCAGAGGGCCTGTACGCCGTTGCCGTAGTGCTCAGCTTCTCCCGGATCGCTTACATCCTCCCTGCCAATGAGAGCTTTGGTCCTCTGCAGATCTCTTTAGGGAGGACAGTGAAGGACATCTTCAAGTTTATGGTCATCTTCATCCTTGTGTTTCTGGCCTTCATGATCGGCATGTTCAACCTGTACTCGTATTATCTGGGGGCCAAGCAGAATGACGCCTTCACTACGTGAGACACTTGCTTCACACATCCACATCTGCTCACATGTTTAGAAGATTTCTACCCTCTGTAAACTGATGGTATCATAACTTCTTGAGCGTCGATTCCCAACATTAAAGATCCTCTTTCAGAGACTCTAAGTTTGGCTGGGATTCTGATAACGGTTCGCTACTGGAACATTTTGTGGTCTGGCCTAAAGGTCAACCCAGTCATGAGTTTGATTTAAAGATTGTAAGAGCCTGATGCATCAAACAAAGGGCTGTTTGTTTGGGAAATCACACTCAGAAGACAATCAAATGAAAACATTGAAATGGTTAAAAAGATGCCTTCTCCGTGGGAAGAAGTCAAATTTAGCATTTCTTAATGGGAAAAAGTCTCTGTGAGTAGAGTTTATAACTACAGAAACTTTGATCTAACTCATCCAAACTTTTCTCTTCCTCTGCTTTTTTTTTTTTTACGAACATCTTTGTTCTAATGATAAATGTTGTGTTTGAAGTCAAAAATAAACCTGCACATGTTTCTTTCTCCATGGGTCCATTCAGGCTGGAGGAGAGCTTCAAGACTCTGTTCTGGGCTATATTTGGACTTTCTGAGGTCAGGTCTGTTGTCATCAACAACGGACACAAATTCATTGAGAACATTGGTTACGTCCTATACGGGGTTTATAACGTTACCATGGTGATAGTGCTGCTCAACATGCTCATCGCCATGATCAACAGCTCATTTCAGGAGATTGAGGTTTGTCATTAAGACTGAATCATCTTGTGCCTCATATTCAAGCACAAGTTAAGATCCTTCAGAAAATACTTCAACCATGAAATTATTCTTGCAAAAGAAACAGGAAAAGACAATTGTAAGACTATTGATTATTGTTTTTTTTCTTCATTTTTCTCCTTTTGTCTTCAGGATGATGCTGATGTTGAGTGGAAGTTTGCTCGGGCTAAACTCTGGTTCTCTTACTTTGAGGAGGGAAGGACACTTCCTGTGCCTTTTAACCTGGTCCCAAGTCCAAAGTCTATGCTGGGATTAGCCACGTCTGTCAAATCTCTGCTTCTGCGCTTTGTAGCAGGACGCACAGAAGAGAAAATTGAGACACAGCTCAATCAGGTATGGACTGAAAGCTTTCAAGACAGAGATATAGCACCTCCCTGTGGTGTTAGTGGGGCACCAAAGGCTTCACCTAAGACTCAGCAATAGCTTTGATTTATGAGAGGTCACAATGGTGTTCAATAAAATGGAATTGGTCTAAATGTTACAGCTCGGGGGAAACAAGAATTCAACAATAGGTGCCTCTGCCAGCCCTTCAAGATATCAGGTATACATTATTTGGTGCTATACAATATATTACTGGCAAACACACTACTTTTGTTCTGTTGCTTCTTGAATGTTGTTGGATGATAATTCAGAAATAAGAATCAATTGCAAATTAAATATTTGTGGTCCAACTTTTCACTACATAAAATCAGAGGATGAGACCCTTACATTGGAATAATCTTTTCTCATTACATCATTGTGTTACACTTCTTCTTTCAGAAAATTATGAAAAGACTAATAAAGCGCTACATCATCAAAGCCCAAGCAGACAGAGAGAGTGACGAGATCACAGAAGGTACAATCATCAGAATCGGCTGAGTTTAATTTCCCTCATTGAAATTTCCTTTTAAGGAAGTGAGCCCCTAATTTCTTTGGGTTTTTTTCTTAAGGGGAGTTGAAGGAGATCAAGCAGGACATCTCCAGCCTGCGATATGAGCTACTGGAGGAAAAATCACAGAACTTGGAGACACTGGATGGACTGCTGAGGAGGCTGGGAGAGATCAGTACTCCTGCAGAGTAGCAGAACAAGTTATCCTGAAGTGTAGATAAAACTGTACAGTTTAAAAAATTAACAAGCACCTGCTGATCATCCATGGATGTACAAATAGTATAAAATATTGATATAAAACTGAAGTGTGTTCCCCCTGATTGCGAGATTATGTCTAAATTAATCTTTATAGCATACCATTTTGTACAGCTTTGAAATATATGAACAAATCTCTTGTATGTATTTGAAATTTATTTAAAGTTAATGACAATCATTAAATGGAGTTTGTATTGGCTGTTTTTGTTCTTTCAAACAAAGATGCACATGTTAAAACCAAGTTTGGTATTTATATATTTTTTTCAAAAATTAAATAAGACATAGACATCTTAACCATGTCTTTTATGAAATGAATGGAAAGTGTAATAAACATCCAAATGAACAAAACCCTAAGAAAATAGTTCAATCATACAGCACAAGAACTGACGGACAGCACATTGAGGCAGGATTCAGTCACAGACCATCAGTTCATACTGTGTAAGGCACAGAGGTGTGGACATATCAAATCATGTTACAAGCTCAAGGGTTACCCATACTGATTATAAAATACTGTCTCTACATACTTTGAAGGCACATCTTATCAGCTGATAACAAAGAGCTGACAACTCGAAGCAAATGGATGAAATGTCAAACAACAAACCAGACTGTAACAATTAGAGTTAAGCTGGTTAATTAAACACAACATAGTTCACATATCGTAGTAGTCAGATATACATACAGTAAATACATGGTTCTTCACCAGCCTCAGGGATTCAGTGATGACAGTCACAGTTCCATGATAAATATAATGTGTCTTTAATCAGCAGCACAGAGTATTGCTGTAGGCAGGAAGAAACCCTAAAGTCTAGCCTGTGTCTTTGTTTTTACTCAGAGATGCGATGATGACATCACATGTATGTGATGTAGTTTTCAGGAATGAGGCCTGTTCTGCCTTTGTACGTTGCCTGAAGCCACCCTGGTTCCACCGACGCGTACACTGAGGACACAAACCACAAGTCAGGATCAGCACTGTCATGTAGATAAGAATAGAAAATTCTAATGAGAACTTATATTGGATCAGCTGTACAACTTAACACACTCTGAAAAAGATATGTAGTTCACTCACCGTTTGAGAACAGCGCCCCCTGTGGGAAGCTGAGCTCATGACTGTGCTCTGCCTCACAGGAATAAAGAGCTCGTGCCTCCCTAAGGAAAAAATCAGCACTCTATCAGTGAAGTTTTGTCTAGAGGATTCAACTTATCAATGTCTTTAAAATCCCTCAGCTTCTTTAACCTTGTAAAACCCACATTAAGCAGAAAAGTTTGCAAGTTTTGTGAGTTTGTGGCTTGATGGCTGGGTCTATAAACACATTAACAATCCAACACTGGATCCACTGACCATGTAAATATGTTGTTTTCAGAAAAAAACAAAACATTAGGATGACATGACCATATTCTAAAAACCCTAAAAGGGACCCAGGACCCCCTACTGAAAGATACTGAAAAAAACCTAAAGCTACCCACAGATGACAAAGTACCTTCAAAATCCATACATTCAGTCCATGTATTACAAACACTAATATTCTGTTTGAAGTGAAAATTTCCTTAAATGTAAACACAACTAATGTTGAGACTCCCATTATACCCAGTAAAAAATATGAAAATGAAAAACTTGTTTTGTTGAGGTTTTCTTTTGCCCATATGAAGTGGCTTGACTTTTTATCTCAAAATTTTAACTTTTTATCTCAAAGCTATTCCATCTTTTTTCTCATAATTTTTACTTCTTTTTCAAAATTTTGAGAAAATATGTTTTGAAAAATAAAAATGAAAAATTCCCAACAAAGCCAAGTTTTCATTTTTATTTTTTTAACTGTTGGAAATGGGCTTCCATAATAATGTCTCACCACATATTTAATCAAGAAGCCTCTTCTATTTATAATTTGTTATAAATAAGAATGACCTGTTGGACAAAATGAGAGCAAACTGTACATTTTGGAAAATATTATAAAATCCCCCTAGACTTAATTCTATGACCAAAAAGGAGGACATTTCAGGGCAAAAAGGAAATTTGGTCCCCCTGCTAAATATCTGAAATCTGATGTTGTAATATTACAGTGATGGGTCTTACAAGGTTAAAAGTGTCAGTGATTTTTTTATAAAGCAATGTCAAATGAGCATTGTAGCTTTAAATTTGTGCCAAACATCCACAACTGAACTCACCGTCCAGAACAAATGTCTAACGCTGAAGAGAAGACGGAGCTCTCACGTTGCGATAGTCTGGATGATAATCTGTAACACATAACAAAGAAGTTAGCTCCAAACCTTTGATGTCTGAGATCTTACCATTAAAATAGTAGAAAAATGTTTTACTTTTAACCAGAAGAAATTCTCAAGAGGCCTGAATCACGTTTACTTTTTAGACCCCATATCAAAGACACTCACATTGACGCCGGTCTCTGATATCCATTACTGGACGTAGTGGCTGCAGAGTGTTTCCCGGTCAGATCAGAGCCACAGTGGACATGTGACGTTCTGCGGGAGTGTGTTGTATCTTGTGGGTCCAGCAACATGAGACTCTGGACCGATCCATGGCAGCTTTTATAATCTTTGGGAAAACACAAGAATTCAGAAAAGAAAAGACTTACACTTCTCATCAAACATTAGCCCACAAAGCTGTACTCACCCTCAGAGATGTGTAGGGAGGTGAGGGAGGAAGATGTGGACAGCCGGAAGGGAAATAATGAAGACGAGGAGGAAGAGGAAGAGGAGGCGGTCCTGTAAGTTTTTCTGTGCTGTCGTGAAGGAGAGGTAGAATCTGTCGCTTGAGTTTCTGTGACAGTAGAGGTGCCATTTCTTTGATCTGCAGGATGAGTGCTCTTCAAAGACGAGACAGACGACACTCTCTGCACAGGTCGACCCTCCCTGAGAGAGGAGGAGCGCTCCACAGAGGAGAGCTGGATGGAGGCTGTGGACGAGGAGGCTATGGAAGGACATCTCGATTCTTTCAAAGACGACAAGGAGGCTGTTGAGTCTCCTTTAGCGGACAGAGTCCTGTCATCAGAGAGGACAGAGGACAGGGAAGAGGACACTGAGGAGGTTTTCTGGGCAGGAGTGAGTAAGGCGGCGGTCCAGGAGGAGTCAGCTGTGAGGTGAGGGGAGGCAGCGCTGTCTGTCGGCTGTTTCTGACCCTTCCCATTTGAGGAGATATTAGATTGAGGGCAGGAGGACGCTGCAGGAGTCAACTGTGGGGGGGAGATGGGTGCGGGCTCGGCAGCAGGAGAAGACGGAGGAGAGGTTTGAGATAGTCCGTTCTTTTCAGACGAGTGAGAGGACAGAGACTCCTGGCTGCCCATTGGAGTCGTGCTGGGGCTGCTGCTGAATGTGTCACCTGAAGGAAAGTATGAAAAATAATCAAGTAATAAAGAGACAGAATGCTACTGTGTGAGTTTTCTGCTATCATGTCAGTGCAGACACTTGTTTTGTGAATTTTTCAGTCTGGTTTTATCTACAGTGTACATCCCTGAGAATTATTTATATCTGAGATGAATCAAAGCTTTGGTTTAAAACAATATTGTCCATTAAGCTAAGGAAGCCCTAAAAGGTCATGATTTCTACAATTAATTTGCTCTGTTTTCTCAAGATAAAAAGGTAATGTCAGTTATTTTCTTGTGACGCTGACTTTTTTTTCCTTGTTATCTTGGGAAAACAAAGCTGCTATCAGTTATTAAAGTAACTGGGCTTCAGAAACCGTGTTTTTGAGTGCTCACTAATGCAACAGTCAAGATGTCTGCAATTCAATCAAACATTTAGTTTCCAATGCATTTTGATGTACTTCAAAATTATTAGGGATCATCAAGACAGAAAAGATCTGATTTTCCAGTCACGGATTTGTAGCATCAGCCATTTGCCAAGAGTACCTGAATTTCGAGAAAAAGTAGGACTTCAATTATAGAAAACCATGGCCTTAAAGGGCTTATGTACAAAACTAATCTTAATTATCGTAAGTCCACTGATTTTATCCTTCGAATGGGATGAGACATAGAAGTGGAGAAGAAAGCTGGTGAGAAACTCACTGTCATTGTCTGCCAGGCAAAGAGCAGGAGGGTAGAGGCGAGCCTTCCTCTTTCCAGATGAAAGACAAATGGCTTTGTTTCTCCGAGGAGTCGACCGTGAGGATGGAGCCTGAGGTAATGGCACTGAAAGGTCTGGGGCCTTGCTGAAAATCTGACAAAAGCACAGCAGTCATGTGTTTTTTTCCTTTGTGTATGAGAGTGTGTATGTGTCTGTGTATACTGGATATGAGGGTGCTGTGGTTATTTGTGCCAGTGTTGGACTACCTTATCATGGTTTTCAATGATGATCTCCACCACTATGTTCTGAAACTTGATGTTCATCATGGCAGCCACTGTCTCCTCCTGTGACCTCATTAGCGTGGGACCAAATATCATCCCAAGGTTGGAAACAGTCATTAAGTTCTGGTCACTGTGAGAGGACACCCTACAGGAAAATACACAGTTCATTCCGATTCACACTAGAGCTGAACAATTAGCCAAAAAAAAAATCAAATTGCGATTTTTTTCCCCCTATATAGTAATGATTTATTGTCATCATTTTTAAATTGACCATTTTAGGTGTTGTTGATATCAATGGCTTTGTTGAAGGGGATGTTTTTTTTTTTTATAATTCTCATTTTGAATAAGAAAAACAGATACATGAGGGAAAAAGCAGAACTTTAGCAAAAAAAAAAGACTGATGGTAAAACCCAGGTATTATATAGACTTATTACATAGAGTTAATTATTTCAAGCCTTTATTTCTTGACATACTGATTGTTGTGGCTTACAGAGAATGAAAACCCACCAATCAGTGTCTCAGAAAAATCAGATATAACACATGATAAACAAAAAAGGACATTTTAAAAAGAAATGTCAAGCCTCTAAACAGTTTTGCTACTTTCTGACCATTTTACAAGTTTTCTCCAAATTTTTGCCCCTCGTCACCCACTTTTGCCTCTTTTAACTATTTTTTTTGCAACCTATTGCTGTTTTTGCCACTCTATACCACTTGGATTGTTTTTCTTGCAAAGGTGGTTTTTGAAAAATTGGCTTTTTGGTTTAGCAGGGTTGAGTAACACTTGAGTCGAGCATAAAACATCTACTGCAAACCTTTTTATTATCTGGCATTCTGACGCATTTAAGATCACATTTAAAATTGGGTTCTTCACAAGCTTGGTGGTGTTCATATGTACTTACTTGAAGAGGTGGTTGGTTAAAAGGTCCAACATCATTCTGTTTTTCTCTGGAAGTTTGTACACAAGAGCATGAATTGCTCTCACTCTGTACTTCTGATCATCATACTCTATTGGGAGACAGAGAAACAGCCCATAACATTGATACTTATGCTTGGTTCAATGAGGTTTTGAATAAATGGACAACGATTGAAACAGCCAAAGTGGAAAGCAAAGTATGTGCTTTTGTCCATCATTTTCCATCATGAAGCTCAGAGGGCTCTTACTTGCAGCCTTGATGAACTCTTTATGCAGTCTGTAGGTCAGCAGTGGTTCCGCCAAACACCTGCATGTGCATTAAAATCATGACTTCATCTGACAAGAGGAGAGTTCATTAAAAAGGACTTTATGCTCCATCCTACCTGAAATAATTCTTGAGACCGCTGGTGATGGTCTTGTTGTCCCAGGCGTCTGCGTCGAGCTGCATGTCAGCAGGAGCTGTAGATGCTTCAGGACAGTCAATAATAAATTATTATCTGTGTATTATGTGTGGTTTCTGAAGATTTGTCACTCACAAAGAAATAACATCCTACAGATAAAAGTAAAGCTTTTTCTTACAGAACACACTGGTCATCAAGCGCTGCACTTTAGAGTTGACCCCGCCAGTTCTGTACAGTCCCAGGGTGGTAATGCCTACCAACACATACCAGCATATATTGGATACTTAACAAACTCTATGCACAATAAATGGTTATTTGAGTTATTTCTACAGTATCAACTGTCAAAAGAGGAGGAATACCTCTTGTTTCAACCAACTCAATGCACTTTTTCACAAAGTTGAGGCCGGCCTCATTTAGAAAGGCTGTAAAACAAAAAGTTTTGAGCATTAACTGTGAAACAGTACAAGAAATATTAATGTAAATCACTTGAAAGGATCAATTAAGATATTTACTTTCTTCCTTTTTGCTGAGCAATGATGGCAGAGTATAAATCTAATAAGGAGAAGAAATATATTTAAGTAAAAAATTGTGCATTAGTATGACAGTAGAAAAGAATAGTAATGTGATTATTGAAGATAATGTATTACAACACTTGTTGATTCAATGTTCTATATTTTCATACCGGCTCTTTCCCGTCCATTGCCTCCATCCACAGTCGCCTATTTGCTTCAGAGAGCGCTTGCAAAGTAATGACGCTGTGTCTGTAGAAAACAGATGCTGTTAACACAACCCATAAAGGTGAAAACGTATCCATATAGTCACATATATCGCACACAAAGTTGTCACACATCTTGGCTGTCTTTCTCTCTCACCTCTCTACCACCTCAATGTCAAAACAGAAGCGTTTGTCGATGGAATCCGTCTTCCTCCTGACACAGGATCGCAGCCTAAACACCTCAGGAGGGACGATCACCACTCCGTTCTGTCAATAGAGAGGTGAATTCTCACTTTAGTTTTTGCATTAAGTTTGAGTTTTAACAAAGATTGTTTTCTAAGTTGTCAGTTTCAAACAGTTGTCAGTCTTGAAACTACTTTGACAAATAAACAGTGGGAGCATTGCTCTCTTTGCCTAGTTCAGTTGACTATACAGAAGTTTTCAGTGATGCAGCAGACACAAAAAACATTAAAACTGTTGCATGGTTTGATAATGTGATGGTTGTGTGTACTCAAGGCTCACCTGTCTGCTGGCTGGTCTGGCCTCAGTGTTGCTCATGCTGAACATCTTTGAACTTTTTTCGTAAGTGCAGTAGTATCTGGTCCACACACTGCCCAGTGGACCTATAACACACAAAACCATTTTTTGGACACTTAATCAACTGTAAAACTGGAACCTAAGGAAGTGATTGTGGGGAAGGTATCGATAAGAGAATTTTTTGTTCCCATTGGTGGAATTTTTTTCATCTTTACAATCAATTCAAGCATTTTTTGTCTTTTAATAGCTTGAAATAAGACATTTATCAGGCGATTGTGGCTCAAACTGAGTCTTCTTGGTCAATTTTGACCAAAATAATATCAAAAAGAATCACTTGCTTAGCTTCCAGTTTCTGTAGTGTTGTGCTTGTGTGTCAAGGAAAGTTAGGTTTCTTTTCTTGACATCAGGAGTTGGTGAAAAGGGCTTACGTTTCTCCTGTATGTAAAGATATCCCTCCATCGTGAAGCAGCTGGGGCCTTTGAAGTCTTCTTCTGCAGAGCGGATCCTCTTCATCAGCCTCTCCACCTCAGCACGTGTACTCTCAAAGTTATTTCGAGCCTTATTAACACAGAAACAAAACACCTACATTAAAAAGAGACATGTGAGACATCTTTACATGAAATATAAACAATCTTTAAAAAGTTAGATTTCTTTTTTTGGTTGGGTAGTGTTTTTACAGAATGATGACTCTCCCTTTGCTTTAAAAAAGTGTCTGCTTTGGTTGAAAAATCATTTGCTACACCAATCCCAGTGATTTTTGTGCAGTCTGGAGGAGAAGAAAATAAGGCAGCACATGAAGCTTCTGATAAGTTTAGCTCTGACTCTTTCTAGTCGAACAAATTCTGACGTCCAGAAAGTTAGACATCTGTTTATGTTTCCAAATCAAGCCCAGCAATATGATGGCAATATTACGCTCAGTGGCTTTAAAGGCAAGTAAACAACAATAAAAATACAAATACTTTGAAAACTGACTTACATTCTGCAGGTTGAATTGTAGCTGCTGCTTGTAGGGATCAAACTCACTGGCCAGCTCATAGCCCTCATGGTAGAACGTAAACAAACCCTGCAGGAAGGCTAATAACTAAAGAGCAGAGGAGAAAATAAAGTTATTTGGTGAGACCTCTGGAGTTTCAAGTGTAAAGAGAAGAATATAAACATTGATTGTCAGTCATCTGCTCAATCAATCAAAAGTCTCTGCTGAGGAAAAATCCCCGAACTCTGCCTGTTGTTTGGTTTGCTGCCCTTGTTTACTTAACAACAACAAAGCATTTTCCCTCTGTGTTTGGTGGAAGAGATCTCAGTACAGGAAGTTCTCTTACAGCAACAGGAAGAGGGCTTTACTGATATCTATCACTGAAACATTTTTTATCACCAGCCAAACAGTGTGTGTAATGTGTTTCCATGCGAGCTGTCTTTCCATGATCTTGTCTGTTTACACACACATGGTCATTACTGGCTTGGCTGCAGTAATGACTTGGTGTTTACATCACTGTTTACAAAACATAATCGTCTGGCATGTTTTCTTGTGGTGAAACATTGTGTATTGTTGACCATTTTTCCCCTCTCATGTTAAAACTGTGAGGACCAAGCAGCTTTTAAACATCTTAGAAAGTGACATGACAGCTCCAGAAAGGAGGCAAAAATGCTGATAATGACAAATCCAACAATATTACACATGAAATCCTTGTACTGGAGTAAAACAGCTGTGTCTTGCAAAGATTTTTAAAAAAATCCTACAGTGTTATCACTTAAATGGCATGTGAACTCACCGGCTCAACAAATTCAAACTTCTTTCTCTCCTGCACTTCTTGGATCTTGAAGACATATTGCAGAGAGGCATCATAAAAAACCTGCCTGTCCTTACTCATCTGCGAATCAGCCTGCAACAAGAACGGCAACAACTTTTATGAAAATCTTCATGTTACCTGGCAAATGTGGGGGGAACTTCGTGTGGGATTTTAAGTATTAACAAATATACCTCAATGAGCTGTGATTCCTTCTTTTTGGAGGAGAGGCTGAGGTGTTTCTCCAGGACAGAGTAGTATCTCTCTGTCTCCTTATCAAACTGTTTCTTTCCCTCCTGAGGAAATAGAGATGTGAAATGAAACACAACACAGAGAAATGTCACACTTTCTTAAAGTCTCCTTAACTGATAACTTTGCTCCTTCATTATAACACTCGGGGCCAGTTGATAAAAACAAGTAATCTGAATTATCCATATTTGGAAATTCCATTTTTTGCTATCCGGGATCAGGTTATCTGTCTTAGTTTCATGTCAGTTTTTCAAAGCAACACTGGATTGGATCACCTTAATCCAGATATACAGTTTTTAGAATTACCATATCTGCATTACCAGAGCTCTAAACGGGATAACACATCACAATATGGGCTAGCAGCTCTGTAAAGAACAACCATAAACATTTCTTATTTTGAAACAAAGCAAAACAAAAAATAACATAAACACCAACTTCCATGTAAAATTTCTTTTATGAACTCTCATCTAATTTTGTGTCTATGTCTATTTGATCTACTTTATCACTGTACGTGTTGAACAATTCAAATGCAAATTATAAATAAAATTAAATACGCCAAATGATAAAAATGTTGTACTAATTGACTATTTTTTAAGTTTTACTACATTTTCTGCACCTTGAAATCGTACCCCCTGTTGGTATCAGGGTTACCCTGTTTTGGATCAAAGTTATCTAAATCCTACTGAAAAGTTTTGAACACAAAGTTTGATCCAGATTAAAACTAGGATTGGATTACATGATCTAGTCTGGTTTAAAAATACTTATTTTCCTTCTGAACAACCAATTTTCAAAATCTGATCCAATCCAATGACCAAAATTCAATTAGATTACTTTTAACAACTGGCCCCACATGTTTAAATGTACATGCAGGGAGGCCTGGACTAAAAGCTGTGTGGCCTGTTGTGTCAGGCAGGGTTTGATCCTCCTAATGTTACAGAGGGCATAACTTCATGAGTTATTTATTACTTTATCAGTGATGTAAGTAATAAAGTTTTTTTCAGTCTAAAAAGAAACTAAACTACAGATGTGCTGCAGCTTCGTGAAGCACAGTACTGCTTAGTATCAAAAGATTAGGGTTGCTAAAACTCTTGAATTACTTTTCTAACATACTCAATATATGTAGGCTGCACAGTGCACCTCTCAGTTAAGTTTGTTGGCATATTAACTTTTCCCTGCACAAGTTTCCTGTATCTGATGTGATATTTCATACCACTGAAATGTCTTTTGGGATGAGCATACCAGCCCTGGGGCACAAAATGCTGTGACTCAGTGTGTTCAGAGAAACCATTAATAATCAGGACATAGAGACGTTGCCAAAATATTTAGGACAACAGATATTTTCCATAACAGCTGCAGCTCTAAACTCAGTCTGTCTCTCTTTCTGCTCAAAAACATCAGTGTGAGGATGTGCCGCTCACACACTCTTGCTACATTCTGCAGGTCAAGCAGTGAGCTGTGACTTCACTTTGAATGCTGCGTTCTGCAGGACGCCACTTTCTCTGCTGTTTTTTTCAGTCTGAGAGGCAGAAGAAAAAAAATGGGATAAATTGAATAATACGACTGGAGACGGCTGCTGAAACCAGACACTGGACTCACTGAGTGTTTATACTGCCTCACTGAGTTCAGCTATCTCTCTGTCTGTGACGTGCTCTCTGTCTTCTCTCTTAGTGTCCGTTCCCATGACCCTGTTTCTGACACTGGACTGTGATCCATCCTTTATCTGAACTAACTGAATTCTCTGACCACTGAGAGGATGACTGGGACCAGACCAGAGCAAAAAAAACCCAAAATGATTACCACCCACAGCGTTAAAGAAATAATCCACACAACACTTCTTAAAGAACTGAACTTCACTGAGAAGCTTCAGCAGGGCATGTGAAAAGTTAAAGCAAAAGTTAAGATGACTTGTTTCAGTTACTTGGTGTTGATACATTTCTGGAATATACCTTTACAGCTCCAATCTGCTCTTTACGAAACCTCTCGAGCGGTGAGATCAACACGTCGTCTGCGTTCTGGATCTAAGACAGGAAAAAAGAAAACTCAACTAAATGCTTTAACAGCAAACACCACAACCAGCACCAGCAGCTTCATGAGGGCTGCAATAAAAACTTTCCTGTTTTTCTACAGATAGTTTTAGTTTGACCTGTCTGCTGGAACAAATCTACTCTTTTATTTTCCCATTCTCTTAAGGACAATTCTTAACTAGAGTGCCTTCTCTGAGAAAACAAGAAGTAGTAAAGATCTAGCTTAAAGACTAATTACATTCTCCCTCTACAGAGCTCTGAAGATTTGGAGTTTAAGAAACAATATGGTATAAAAAAATGTCACATTGGAGGAAACCTTCGGCTGTGCTTTACTTTCCTTGCATACAGAGTTTAGCGTCCTAGTATGTATGTACCAGAGGCTGATTGATTTCTCATATTGATTATCATAGAGCAAATATGGGCTTTGAAAAAAATTCTAAGCGGATTAATTTTACATAGGGACCTCTAGTAATTTTAGAATTTCACTCTGAGATGAGTTTTTTGTGTGGTGCATTCACATGGAGCAAGCAAAGCCTGTAAATTACTTGAATTACGAATGCTTCTGACTGAAACTGCTGCAACAACCCACCGAGCCGCAGTGGCAACATTTCACTCTGCAGTGCACAGCCAGCCCTCCACTCTGATTAAAGAAGAAAACGAGGATTCAATCAGACAATACACACTTAAAGCTCAGACGATATTGAATGATCACCTGACGTGCCTGTGAGAGTGAGTTTGCAAAGCAGCCAAGGCTGAAAAGCTGCTATCTTACTTTAGTTTTGAGGTCTTCAAAGAGGCGATGTAGTTCATTTTTTACTTTGTCGCTTCTCTCCAACACTTTAATGTAGATCTGATCATTTATATGATCATGTGCTCTGAGGCAACTCATGAGTGCCAACCTGTTGCACGCCAGTACTCAAAATCATGCTTCATGCCACATGTTTTCAGACCTCTTGGGTTACTGAGCTTTCTAAAGTTTTGTTTTATTTATTGTTGTCATGATTGTGTTCGCTTATATCCCGTGAGTGACATCAAACCAGCAATGTGCGTTTCTATTGTTACTATATCCATGTCCATGAGTCTATTTACAGCCTATTTACTGATGACATGGGGATATATAGTGAGTCTCCTTCCATTTTATGCCCATCAAAAATGCTGTTAAAACCTTTGTTTGGAATGTCAAACATTGTCTGAATCATTTTTGAGCAGAATATGATCAAAAAGAGTAGCAGAGACTGTTATTACGACCTGAAATTACACCAATGCTGATTCAAACTGGATTCATGTTATCAGAGGAAGCATGTAAAATATGATAGGTAATTTGTCTTGTAATCTGTACTTCACAAATTATGGACGTGGTCGAATCACACAGGATTAAATACACAGACTTCCTCCACAGTTATTACTTGTTACCAGAGATCCTAAACTAATCCTGTACAAATAGGGTTTTTGACAATATGGTGCATTGGGATCCTTGTTTGCCTGGTTCATTTTTTTGACCAACTTGTCATCATTTTGAAGTTGTCTGACAGACTGCACCCCAAGGCCATTGTTTTGTATAACAGCAAGCATAACAGCTGAGTAGAGGGTTGTTTGCACTATAACTGGTTGACAACAACAGCATACTCAGACTTATTTACACAGGAGATCAGTGACACTCATACTGTTTGAAACTGTTTAAAAATTCTCCCCTTTGGTAACCAAATGTTTTTGTTATCTGAAACTGTTGTCAGTTTGGTCTCAAAAGTTTCACATCAGTAACGCCTGGGATGAGGAATGAAGCATCTCTTGTACTTTTCAGCTTCCTGTTTCCCAAGGAACAACGTGATGCTTTGAGCTTAATGCTTGTAGCATTAAATAGCTGAAACAGTATGACTTTGGTGATATTTATGTAGCTGACAGAACAGTATGTAACCCTGACGTAGAGTCAAGTCACAAAGAGGAAAGCTCTTGAGCGTTATCAGAGCTCTGGTGTGTGTATAAGGTCCCAGTGCTCTTTAGTCACAAGTCTTCATACAGCACGAGTCTGTCACGTCTTACTTTGTTCTGTCTGGTTGATTTAAGCATCAGACTCTAAAATAGCTTTCAAGCCCTGAATCATGATCTGACTTTCACTTCACTTCAGTTTAGTTCCACTTCAGTAACAAAGAGAGGTCAGTTTTCTGTGTGTAACCTTTTTTTTTTTTTTCAAATACCATTCAAGATGAAACTGAATACAAAGGGATTAAGGTGCATTGTTGAGGAGCTGTTGAGGCAGTTTCGATTTGAACAGGTAGAGATTTTCCTTTTGCTGCTCTTTAACGTTGTAATGAGTATTTCACAGTAGACTCGATACCAGTGCAGTGGAACAGCTCAATTAAAATACACAGACAAAGAAAGAGAGAGAGCTGAGACGCACGCACACACACACACACACACACACACACACACACACACACGCACAAACACACACAGACACACAGAACCCATTTATGGACTTTCCCAGGCAGTCAGGGCTCTGCTCAAAGTCTCACAGGGGAATTGGCAGAATAGGTTCCACATGGTTCCTCTGTAACCAGACCATGCACACAACCACAAAGATTCACACACACACACACACACACACACACACACACACACACACACACACACACACACACACACATACAGCGGAGGCTATGTTAGCACACTATATACTATACACTTTCAAATGCACAGAGGTATGCCTCCTTTTTGTAGACTGTGCCAGACTCCAGTAACTCCCACACAAAGACCTGCGTTGATGGAGGGTCTGTGAGTAAAAAAAAAACAAAAAACCCTTTCCTCATCACCATAGAGTCCTCACTGACGCTGGCACAATGTTTTTTCCCAGAAAATGTGTGAATCAGACTTAAGGGGGAACTGAGATAAGGACAAAGTTTGACTTACTAAGTGGAAGTCTCTAAGGGAGGCTGAGACATCTAATCTAAAATCCAGTTGACATCAATAAAGCTGCGACTGAAGGGCAACACATCTACTGGAAAACGATTCTCTTTACAGCTCAAGTGGAACAACTGATTCAGACTTCAGTTTGAGGACTTTCACTCTATTTTCACACTCAGACGGACATTCATTCACCAGAGTAAGAATAGACATAGTATTTTGGTCTAGTTTCCTTCTTAAGACTTCTTCTTAAAACTCAGCAGTTTCTAAATATAATTGAATACAAATTTATGTGACAACCATGTTGATCTTCATTTTAAAGGTTACTGTAAAGAGACAAGGACAAATCTGATTAAACAACATACAAACAAGATTTTATATACTAAACTGAATTTCTCTTATCTAGACAGACATAAAGGTATTTATAAAAAAAATCCTAAATCTCAGATTTTTATAGTGCTACGGAAACCAAAACTGACCCAGCCCTTAACGTCAACTTTGCTTAAAATGGCTTCTCGTCAAGGTCGTATGAACATGTACCCAGGTTTTAGACATCCACACAATGAACCATCTATACTCTCTGTCTCTCCCTCACTCTGGTCATGCAAACATGCATGTTTCTTTGCTTACCAGACGTTTTCTCTCTTCCTCCATGGTGCTCAAGAGCTGAGAGAACTCCTTTAAAGACTGAGCTGAAAAAGAAAGCAAACATCAAATATTTGAATACCAGGGTTCCCAATACCTGGTTTTCTGGATTGCTGGTTCCCAAAGGAGGGTCGTGAAATGCCTTAAAAAATCAAACCCTTTTTGCGGTTGCATATTTCATCCTTCTTTAAAAAAAAATGTTAAAAAATTATGGGTTATGGTGTATATGAAACATGTAAACAGAAAATGTTAAATCTGTTTCCACATGTCTTTTTCCATGTCACAAAGCCAGGACAAGACAGTATTAGTAAATGTAGAAAACAGTGGACAAATTTTCTACGCATCAGCTTGATTTGAGTATGCAAGGCTTTTTTCTTATATGTCACTTTTTATTGGAACTCCTGCTCAAGATCGTCATCTCACCTATACTGATCTCATCATCGGTCTCTGCATCTCCGATACATTCAAACTGGAACTCCTGCAGAGACTGGGAGAAGCGCTGAACAGCAAGAGACAGGCCTGAGGAGGAAAAAATGCATTCAGTCAAAATATATATATTTTTCTAAATTAAAGTTGACTTTTACACTGGTATCTACATCAACCTCTGATACAGTTGGGTGAAAACAAGAAGTATGCATGTTTACTCATTCTGAAGATGAAAAGATTGTAGGATAGTCTCAGTATGGCAGTGACAAACAACATCAGTGTTGTGTAAACAAAGAGTGTAATTAAAGTTTAAGAAAGCAAAAAGTCAGTGGTTGTATTTGTTTGGTCGCACTGTTTGAGACCAAACTGTGATCACAAAAAAAATGTTCCAGAGCATTTCTGACAGTTTCACAATTTGCACACTTGCAGGGGAATGTTGTTTGTATGAAATGCAGTTGTTGCTCCAGCTGAGTCTAATGCCCCCTTCTTCTCCTTACAAAATCCCTCACATCATCCTGTGACACACTTTTATTTCACCACCACTTTTGATTCATAAGGTAAAAAAGTCTGTCGCAAACTAACAAGCACAACCTGCAACAAACTACTCAAGCAGCCTCAGTCCCAGAAAAGTGTGTTTACGTGTAACAGAGTTTAATGTCACCTTTGTTCTCCAAGGTGCAGTAATGCTCTGAGTGTCAGCCACTTTAAAGCAAGCCTACAACCTCACCAGCGCACTGTACACATAATAAAACCATAACACTCCCCTGTAATGGCAGTAAATATCACATTACTGCCTGGTGAGTGCGGTCTGGTTCAAGGAACTATAGTCAACACTTATGTACTAAACCATGAGGACAGGCTCTAATCATAGACCCAACAACAAAACAAAAAGATGTGGAGAACTCAAATGCTCATCAAGTTATTTTTTAATCATTTTTAAACTTTCTTAGAGAATTTTAAGGGAGAAATATCCAGAAAAAGATCATTTAATACAGCTTAACCATATGTCAATGGGAGACTTTCTTCTTGAGGGTCACAAAATGATAAGTCGTTTAGGTATCAACACTGATTTATACTATGGCTAAACCGTTAGCCAAAATAACATAATTGCCATTATTTTTCCCTTTATTGCAGTTGTGATTTATTGTGCCATTACTTTTAGATTCCCCATCTTATGTGTTGTTGATATCGATTGCCCTATTGAAGGGGATGATGTATATTTTTTTATAATCTTCATTTAAATAAGAAAAACACATACACGAGGGAGTTCAGTAGGATTTGCTAATACAAAAAAAGAACCCTACTAAAAAAACTCAATGGTATGTACCAGTACATCTCAATAATTAAAATGTCGTGAAAAGTTTGATGTCTTTGGTCACTCTTTTCAGAAAGTGAAACCCAGATATTGCATAGACTCATTATACAAAGACTGAATTATTTAAAGCCTTGTAATACTGATGATTACTGCTCACAAATAGTGAAAACTCAAAACTCAGTGTCTCTGAAAATTTGAATATTAAACAAGATCGATAAATCAGGGATGTTTTAAACAGAAATGCCAAGCTTCTGAAAAGTTTTTCTAATTTTTGACCACTTTCCAAGTTTCATCTTTTTTAAGATAAAGACTTTTGTTCATTTTCATCAATTTTTGCTGCTTTTTGACTGTTTTTACCACCTTAGACATATTTTTATTGCTACTTCTTGCCATTTTTTGCCACTTATCACCACCTATATTGCTCCGCTTGAAAAGGTAGTTTTCAACAATTTGGCTCTTTGGTTTAGCAGGGTTGAGTAACACTGTTGTCGAGCACAAAAAAGTACACTGTGAAAAACCAGTCGGCACTGTTACATGTAAGTTGTTTTTTCAATGTGAAAACATGATGTAAATGCCTGCCTGAAAATAACACTAGCAGAGGTTATTTTGATTAATTGAGATGTCTTGAGTCAGCCTTTGTCTTACTCTGGTTGACTTGGACTTGTTAGTCAACTTGACTTCCTCAGGTAGTTGCTAGAAGTCACAAATCATTTTTGTCTCAATTAAACTCTTCTGTTTTCCCCCTGACTCTGGATATGACTTGAAAGCTGTAGCTTCACTAAAAAGCTGGGAGGGGCTAAGGTGTTTGTCAAGTTGACAAACAATATTGATGTATTTAGACATAGAATTTCAAGTTGAAACATATTTTGTAGTTGAGAGGATGCAAACTTATAATCAGAAGCTATCACAACAACTTCAGTAATCTTTCCTTGTATTACAAATGTATAACATTGTACAGTGTGGGATTCTGACACGTTTGAGGTTAAAGAACTTAACACTGCAATTTAATCTTATTTGGAATTAGTTGCCCAGCCCTAGTCTGTACAAAATACTGGTGAGAAATGTTGCAAAAATAAAATACATTGAAAAAAACTGAAATCATATTGTCAGGGTTATAATCTCTTTGTGACTGGTGGTAGAGTACAGTCATCATGTAGTTTCACGACAATGTGGTCAGTGCTGGGTTAGGAGGAGATCAACATAATCATCGTGATTGTGTGTGTGTGTCTTTCACTTTTTCACTTCAGTGACTTTAATTTGGGGAAAACCAGAAGGCCCTAATGTAATGTAGGTACAGTAGGTGTGGGTGTAGGTCTGAGCTTTAACCTGAGGTCATTACTTGAAGCTGACGTCACACAGGAGTAAGCAGCTGTCCAGTGAATTTTCAACAGCTGATAATCTATGAAACACCTGAAGCAGCTTCTATTTATAGATTTCCTGTCCACCACATTTTTTTTGTAGTCCATCTATTTCCTTTTTGAAAATGGGACTGAGCACACTCCTCTATAGACATCAACTTTCTGATTTCATTGTCACTGAACTACATTCACAAATTTGTTTTTAGATGAGGGGAGAAATCTAAACATCAAGTGTAAAGTGCAGCACACACAGCCTACTCTGAAAGAGTTCTATGCCATTATAATTTATGGATACAATCAATATATGCTATCTCAACCCCTTTATATGAGCCTGAAGTTATGAGAACATGACTGAGCACAATAATAGAAAGCTTGGAGGGGTCAATTTAAACCTCACAGCCATACAAACACAGGCAGGGCTGATCCGTGGTAGTGTTTTTATAACTAATTCTTGCTACTTAATCTGATATAGAACTTCAGGGAACTGTAAATGAAAGTGTTTGTGTGTAATAAAGGCCGAAATCTGTCTCTCTCTGGAGTTATGGCCTTGGGTCTCACACTGTTATCAGACTGGTTGAGGGACTTTCTGTACCACTCACTTTTACCCTGGAGAGAAACTATTAATTATGATGATTTACTTACTTCTGAGGGCAGAAACGAGCATGTTTCCATCTTTGATGAGGTCTTTAATAAACCTGTTGGTGCGCTCCAGCTCTATCTCATGGCACTGCAGTCTCTCCCTGAACTCCGGACTGTCCAGAAAAGAATCACTGAACTCCAGCGTCGGTAAACCCATCGATGAATAAAAGCGGGCAGTGTTTTAGTACAGAAACAAAGAAAGACGTCCACTTAGAGAGATCACACACTGCTGTTTCGATGTACCCGGAGAAAGTTGTGCAAAAGCGTCTTCCAGCTTCTTTTTTTCATGCCTTTCTCACTTTTCGCCTGGGAACTTCCGGACACTGGAACACAGCGGTCTGACGCTGGGAGTTTGGCTAAGCTACACGACGACTGAGCGCAGCTTCTCTCACAAGTTGAATAAATTAAGTCAAATATGACATTGCGAGTACTCCGTAGTTGCTTTCAGCTTCATGCAGAAATACCATGGGACGCGAGAGAAGGCAACAAATCCCCTTTTTTGGATGCAGCAAAGAATTAGACAAGGACGTTGTCCCCAACTTCGTCTGCGTAAGGCTGTGAATGACGACTTGTTACTATGGGAACGGGAGACTCCTGCTGGCGCGTGCTGAAATCTGTGCAAAGTTGACCTAAGTCATCTTCGTAACAACGTGATAACGTAATAACATCATACCAATAGAATAACAACAGCTACACTAATGATTATATTGATGACAATAAAGAGGGTGCTTCGTTTTCAGAAAAAACTTTTTATTAATATGACAGACTGAACAGGTGTAGCCTAATTAACAGTTTAAGTCAGTGATAATTCATATAGCAATTTTATTACCGTGTGACAAAAAGAGAAAAAACAAAGAGGATGAAAGCTTATCCCTGCAAACACACAGCTCTGATTGGATATATGTTCAGGAGGACAACTGATTGTCAAACAAAGTTTTTCAGCTGGGATTTTGGTACTGTGGATTCAAATATTCAAATTCTTCCTGAAGGCACTTAAACATCAAGAAACTCTAACAAATACACTTATAATACTTAACTTAGAAAATTGTGAGTATACATTGTGCTAGAACTACAAAGAAGAACATGTCACTCAGCTCAAGATTATGGAGCTGGTTAAATTACATGTTGATCAGAATTATTAATGCTGGGATTTATGCTTGTTTGAGTTTCCACTCAAATGCACTGAAACACTGAAGTAATTGATGCATCCCAGAAGTAAATGCTTTTTTGTTTTGATAGCCAGACCAATGAACTTACAGTGCAATGATAACCTTTGCACCATATTAAAGGGGCTCTACAAGTGAAGGAGCTTACGTTATGAAATTCCATTCAAAATTCATCAAGTTGAAATAACCAACAAATTTTAAAATCTGCAAAACAAACAAGAAAAAAAAAAATCAAAAATCGCTTACAAAAATCTTAATAAAATCTTCCTATCATAAGAAAATTCAAACTAAAATTGCCAAAGCTTTATGTTTTCCTTGCCCTTTTTGTCTTGTATATTTTGTTTCAGCAGATTCTGGTAGATAACTATATGGAACATATCTTTTATTTCATGTTGAGATGTCACTTTAATCAGCAGGTTATAAACATAAACCAGACATTTACGGTGAGAATAAGCACAACACTCCTCAAGTGGAATAAAAAAGTTAAAAATGTAATGTTGTTCTTCCCCTAGTCAATGACACATACTGACTTTGGATTAAAATCTAAGATCAAACAACTGTTTGAAGGCACATTCCCAGCACTGAATTCTTTAAAATGCATTAGCTTCAATGATTTACATGTGAGTTTACAAGTCTAAGGTTCCCTGCTGAAAAGTTACAGGCTGAAACAGGCCCTTTTTAATGTGAGGGAAATAAAACTGGGATGTTTGCCAGCTGAACACTGAGAGGCACAGAGCATTGCTGAGTGTAGGCCAAACGCTCTGGGGCAACCACTGAGCACACAACATGTTTTCTTTTTTGACAGAGTGGTTTGTGTGTCTCAGTGTCGTTTAACACCATTTTACTTGCTACTGAACATTTTATTTGAGTCACTAATGCAAGCCGTGACATTTAAGATTTCAGCCCAAACTTACTGAAAAGTCTTTGTCCAGATTTTCCTTTTGCTTGCTCAAAAACTTTTTCATTCAAAACCATGTTCCTCCTTCAAGCTGCCTTTTTTTCTAAGCTGCTGAAAAAGTCTTAGTCCTCTGTTGGTGGCCTGGCTGCTTTATTGTGTAAGTTGTTAACTACTGTAGCTGTCACTCATTTAAAAGAATAGAAGCCATGACTACTGAAGTAAACACACTTTCAGTAGCTCTCTGTTTATGCCCACACACAGTACACACTGTGTAGGAGAATGTAGACAGTATATGGAAAAAGCCCCAGAACTGGTCCACATCTCGAAACTTGTACGTGCAAAGTAAGTGATACAAACAATAACCTTTTCAGGCTTTTTAAATTCCAAATTCTCATGAAAAAATTACAATTTTGGAGAACTTTTTAGGCTTCGAAAACTGTTTTGTACACATTGGGCCTCTGTTTTTTACAGTTTAAGCTGTGCCAAACACCTAAAATTCAGAGCTGCTGGTAATGCTGGTGAACAAAACGATAAATGTTCATCAAAAATTTTAACCTGCAACACCCGCGTCGCCATTATGAACTATTTCTGCCTAGTCGACCCTACAGAGGAGAACCACCAACAATGGCAGGTGAGAGTTTTAAACTTGTTTATCGCAGTATCATCTTCATTCATGGAACAAATTTCATCTCTTTGAAGACTTTATTTCAGAGCATAATGTGGTTTCATAACCGTAACCGAAGAACACATTTTTTTTTACTAAAAAGGCTGTTGGCAAAACAGCTAAAGAAGCAGAAAGTTTGTGTAGTTGATGAATAAGTAAAGCAAGCGTTCAGAGTACCACTAACAAAAACAAAATATAAAATTATTTTCACAATGTTGGTGTTGCTTTTCTCAATGTTTTCTTCTGTCAGAGATTTCTGCTTCAGGTATGATTCAGTTAAATGCTTCAGTGTCACTCTTATTGCATTTATTTGGAAATATTTTCAAAACTAAGGGGCATTTTTGAGTCTCATTCAAAAATAAAATTGTTGGAATAACTGTTTAATTTTGGGCTTCGTCTTTAAAGGAGTGACTCATGCTGCTGTATGTCCTGACCCCCTCATATATACAGTAACTGATCCTCCGAGGCCCTAGTACAACCTCCAGAACTTTCAAATATTCCAAAATAGGGTTGCTAGTGGTCACAAGATTAAATTTGAAATAAAAGGTGACTGGCTTTAGATGTCTCACCCTCAATCAGGTTTTTCCCTTGTTGGCACCTCCAAGCTCCGCCTCAAAACTCACTTTTATATGCTCATGCTTGACTCTACCTTGTTTTTGTTTTTTTTGTCTCATTTTTTTTCTTAGCGATTGCTTTATTCAGATCTGTTGTATGTGTCCTTTATGTATATAACAGTTCTTTGTAATTACTTCTGCTATTTTTAAATCACCTTTATGAGTAAAGTTGACTTGATTTCTGGAAACATAACAGAATTTTATCCTGTGAACTATATATGATCCTTTGATTGAATGTTCTGATAAATATTCAAAAAGAAAACCTTGTACTCTTGGACTCAGACACTCTTGAAGCCTACTTTGTCATGTTCTGATGTCTACAGGGTTTCTCCTCTACCCCGACACTCCTGCTAAAATGGAGACAACATCACACGAAGCTTTCTGCTTTCAACCAACCACGCAACATGACCAAGACAAAGGTTGGCAGTCTTATCTCACCTAGACCATAAAGCCAGCATATCTGTTTCAAGCAAAGCTGTTTGTAATATTTTCTAGAAGAGTGTTTCAGACCTAAAATCAAGCATGGTATAAATCATTGTCTGAGGTGGATCACTTGATTTGGTATGTGCTTTTGAGAAGTTTTTGGCTTTATGAGAGGTGGAAGAAAGAGAAATAAAGTTTTTCTCTTTGTTTAAGGTTTACCCTAAAAAATGTATAAAAGATAAACCTCATTTGACTAAAACTGTAATGTTCAAGCAAATTTTTGTAAATCAATGAAGTATTTGTATATGGATACATTTAAAACGAATGTATTTTTAGTCCTTGGAATTTAAAGTGGGAAAAATACCATTTAGGTAAGAAAGGGCGTGAACTGCTACATTTCAAAAAAGAGCACCCATTAAATTTAAATCAGATGTGCATTAATATCCACTGTTAAAGAGTGCAGAGAACCTTTTATCTGTAGGTGTTAATTAATCTAAAACATGAATATAATGCCTTGATTAAGATAGTAGAAAACTTGAGGGGGATGGAAGTCTGACTGTGTGATTTTAGGGAATGGCTACAGTGGGTAATAATAGTTATCTAAAATTTGCCTCCAGATTTGAGAAGAACATCATGTCTGTGTACAATGAAATCTCTACCAAGGTTATTATTATCACTCAGGAGACGGTGACGCTCAGAACACACAGTGGGTGTCCCATCATTCCTCTTTAACAGCCTTGAGACAAACAGGAAGAGGAAACAACAGAAGGACCAGGGCCAGGGAAACACAGGAGGACGAGCAAGATCACACAGTTGTCAAAAAAGACCAACGTGCCCTAGAGATGCTGTCTCAGTATCAGAAAGATTACCCTCCTCCTGCCCCCTGCAGGAGACGAACCCCTGCCCTCCCACAGCCGGACAACATTGGCATCAATCCTGCATTCAGGTCAGTCTGTGGATATCACCTGTTGCATTAAGTTAAAAGGACAATAATCAATGTGTGCTTGTTTGCCTTGGTTCACAGGTTTGAGTTTAGCACAGTCCAAAGGGAGACCTACCCTGGATGGCCCATCATAAGCTCTAGGAGTACTGGCAGGATTAGGGCTGCCTCATCTGGACTTGGAAGCATTACACCTGAGCAGTAATCAAAAATGAGTCAGCTTCTCAAGTAAACTTCACATTCAATGTGTGTTTGACAACTCTGAATCCAACTGTAACCTTCAAAAACGACAGTTCATTTACACTACCAACACAGAAAACATAAAAAATCTACAAGGTGACTGCAGAGGGTGTCTGCCTCAACCACATAAACATCAATCATAGACTATTTGTAAGAAACAAAGCACAGGAGTTAAAAATTTGAAACAAAAATGCTCATTTGCATATTTGATAGATGTACCAGTATCAAATTTTGCTGTCTTGTCTTGTGAACAGAGCTTGTAATTGCTTCTTTAATTAAGAATTGGAATAAAAGTTCTAAGTTGGTGTCAAAGCTCTCTCTCTCTCTCTCTCTCTCTACATACAACACAGTGTTACTCTATTTCGGAAATGTGTTTTCTTCATTCACTGTTTGATGAAAATGTATTTCCAGCCACATCTTGAAGCTGCTTTTGTTTAGTTTGCCAAGGAAAGGAAATCTTTACAACACACACTTTCATTAGATTAAACTTCTTTTTGGGTAACAGAGGATACATTTCTGAGTGGCATCTATGTTTGATGAGCATAAGGACAAAGATCTCAAGGGTAAATGGGGGCTGACGGAGAAGAAGCTTCCAGAATACCAAGTCGTGCCCATAACATTTATTTCTTGCGGTAACAATAACAGATCAACCCTGCTGGGCTTCAAGAAAAAACACAAAATCAACGAGACAAGAGGCCTCAAAACAAGATTTCACCCCCCCTCCACATTTATGTTGTCAAAACCCCTAACCAATGGGTCCTCAGAATAGCTTTGTACACAGAATAATAAGCATATGAAAGACAAGGTAAGTTGTCTGTCTCTGAAAAGTTGAGAAAAAAAAGTCAAACTTTTAGGATAAATGTTGAAATTAAGGGAAAATTGTACAAAAAAGAGAGAAAGAAAGTTAAACTTTTCATCTTCAATCTTAAAAAATTTCACTTGATTTGTGCAAAAACAGGAGAAATCTCACAAAGCCAGTTTTTCATTTTTTCCCCCCAATACTTTGAACAAGGGTAAATGGAATCATCATATTCTTTTTGTGTACACCATTGAAATATTTCACTTCAAACAGCAAAAGGGTGTTTTAAATAAATTTCTGAGTTATGAAGCCACTTTGTTGTCTTTCAGCATCCTACATTTTTGCAGCAGGATTTCTCAGAGGCCAGAGCCTATTTGGGGGAATTGAGAACATGGATACCATGTCATAGATTTTTTTTTTTTTTTTTTTTTAAAGGTCAGAGACAGAAGACAGAAGAGCTTATTAAGCCCGTGAGCAAACTTCAATAAGTCACATCCTTCGAATTCTCCTGACTGATATTACATTACAGCAGGCAGATGTGGGGTCACCTCTTGTCCCGGTGTCTGCCACTGTCTCTGTACCTGCGGTCATCCCTGTCCCTGCCTCTATCCCACTCATCTCTTCTTCCTCTACTGCTCCAATCGGCCTCTCTGTGTCGTTCCCGGTCCTCTCTGTCTCTTCCTCCTTGTCCGTCCCGCTCCCTCCATCCACCCCCGCTGACACCACCTCCTCTCTCCTGAACCGGACCGACCCCGAGGTTTATGGGTTTGCGGAAAGGTCTGTCCCTGCCGCCGAAGCGCAGCTGTCCGGACTCTTTCTTCCCACCTTGCCCACCACCGAGCCTCCGCGGCACCCATCCCTTTAGCGTCCTCTCCTGCTCAAAATCCACAAACACTTCATGCTGGTCGATCACCAGCTTGTTCGCATCCCGGCGGGCCCGGGTGATCGCCCGTTCCTCCTTGTATTCAATGAAGGCGTACCCTTTGGAGAAACCCGTCACGATGTCCCGGACCAGCCGGAGGCGCTGAATGTCCCCGTACTTGGAGAAAACTTGGTGCAGTTTGTCCTCTGTTGTCTGTGGGTTCAAACGGGCCACAAACAGAGTGAGCAGTGGGTCTCCAACAACACCTTTGTTGGGCTTGTACCGGGCACACATCGCTCTCCATACCGCCCGATCATGAGGCTCCACATCCGTGCTGTCGATGCTGCCAGCTTTCAGCGGGTCGTACGCCTTCGCGATCGGACTCCAGTCAACCATTGTTTCCCGCCAAACAAGACAAAAGCGTCTCCTTCTTCAATAAACGAGTCAGAGTTAATGTTTAAGGGTCATCACACTCGGTCATGACAGAC
>RPOG01003884.1:0-53914 GCA_008086565.1 Thalassoma bifasciatum | reverse complement strand
AGCTGAGTTGGTTGATAGAGAGTCTCTTCCTCCGTCAATCTCAAAGCTTCATTCCTCTCTGCATGGAGAGTGCTGATAGCAGCTGGGGTCCCACGAGGTGACACCGGAGTTCAGATGAGTTAATTTGGCTGTTTGGGGGCGGTGGTGTCAGTCAGACTGCAGCCAACCACACGCTGGAAGTGACCTGAGAAGGGATGTGTTTGTGGGAGACCAGAGAGGGGACTCAGCTGTGTGGGCTCCACATCCACCCAGTCAGACCTCAGACAGGAGAGGAGTCTGCTACAGGCTGATAAAACAGAGACACCTGCTGGTCACACAGGAAGCTGCATAATAATGTAATATTATTATTATTATTATTATTATTATTATTATTATTATTATTATTAGAATAAAATGTTAATGGTAATTCCTTAAATTATAATTTTGACACATTTTCACTCATTTGAGCTTAGTGTTGGAAATATATTTGTTGTAGCACAATGTCTACTTCAGTGGACACATGATTAATAGTAACTTACTGCTTATTTGAAATATATATATTTTTTAAATAATGGAATGAAGTTGTTTCTTGGATCATGCCAGCAGGGGTCTTCAAGCCATTCTCCGGGAAGACAGAATTTAATCAATAAGAGCACAAAACTGCGAACAAAGAGAAAAAAAAAAAAGATGAAGAAGAAATCATACCCTATTGAAACTCATGTAATGTTAGACCGTGTAGGCGGGCCCACAGTGTGACTTTGTGATGTAGACCAGAGGGTCCAGGTGGTCTGGTCAGTGGTCATACCTGCAGCAATGGCTCAGGTGAAGGCAGCAGGAGACGCAGCGAGGAGTCAGTCGGTGTGTTCAGAGGTTTATTCTGATGTGATGACCGTCAGCTCCACAGCAGGTCAGTCAAAAAATACACTGAGAGAAGTTTTGTTTCATTTGCTGGAACTGAGCTTATAGAGATTTACAGAGTTGCACGAAGGTCCAAAGCTATTTTGGATTTTTTTTTTTTTGTTGAAAAATTGCCAAAATATACTGTGTATGTAACACAAAAGGAAAAGAAAACATTTTGATGGTTTATCATAGATGAATGCAGAAATGAAGTGGTGCTCAGCAAACATGAATTAACCAATCAGCTCCTGGTTCTCTTCCTTTAGATATTTAAAATTCATTCTTAAAAAATATCATTTACATTTCCTCAACACTGTACAATTTGTGTTTTTCAAACTTGTACCCTGTTTCTCTAAAATCGAACTTTTCCATCTTAGAACACATTTTTAACAACAGTCCTACTTTAAAAGTAAACTTTGTAACTTTCCCCTGACACAGAGGTTCACACTGGCGTGTAAACAGTTACAAATTTTAAGTGAAGCAAACATAAAACACAGCAACTCAGGGATGTAACCAATAGTTTTGTTTTTTTTTTCAGTCTCAAACAACGTTTTTATTCTGAAGTTTGTTTTTTGAAAATGACTTATTCTAAGGTCTTTTCTCAAAAAAAAGAGAAAAGAAAAAGAGATGCTAAAACTCCAGTTCTGATGCTGGTCTTCAGACCCCCGCTGCATCTCCACTGTCCTTCGTGGTGTGAACAGAGAGGTCAGCTCAGTCCACCAATTTGTCAGATTAGTTGCTTTGTTTGGTAATCTCAGGTGTAATCCTGCAGGTTCTGGTGTTTTTTTCTCACGAGCTCGTCTTCATCAACTAAAGCTCAGTGGCTCTCAGGTTGCCTGACGGCAGCGAGAACCAGAAACTCATGTAATCCTTCTTTATTCAGAGAGTTTTTAGTGAAATGCTTCTTTACAAATTAAAAACACTTTTGTAATGCTGAGGAAGTGAAAGGTCTTTTCAGAATCTAAACTCTTTTTTTTTCTCTCCCTGAAATCAGACATAGGAGACTCTGTGGGAAGGGGATCACTGTGTGAGACCTCTGTGGGAGTGGGCTTTGGCAGGAGGAGCAGGGGTCTGCATCCCTCCCCCGCCCGCAGACGACATCGCACCTCCTTCAGCCACAAACAGCTGGAGCAGCTGGAGGGGGCGTTCACACAGAACCAGTACCCTGATATCTACTACAGAGAGGAGCTGTCCCGGGTCACCAAGCTCAACGAGGCCCGCATTCAGGTGAGGAGGGGGGCAAAGTTCAAACATTCAAGAGCACAGATGCTTACTCTGTACGGTTGTTTCCTCACCCCTAATAAGTTGGATAAATTAATCCCTTTAATAGGGTGACCATATTCTAAAAACCCCAAAAGTGGACCCCCTATCCAGCCTTTTGAAAATTACCTAATCACACGAAAGGCAACAAAGTAGCTTCATAACCCAAACATTTATTTAAAACACTCTTTTTCTGTTTGAAGGGAGATTTTCTGTAATGTAAAAATATATAATATTGGAAATCCATTTTTGTCAGTTAAAATAAAAAGATGAAATACTCACTTTGTTGAGATTTTTTTTCCTTTTATCAATCCCATATTAGGTCTAATTTTTGGATTTTTCATTACAGTAAAATGTATGAGATAAACAGTCAAAATTTCGATTTAATCTCAAAATTTTGATGTTTAATTACAAAATTATGACTCCTTTCTCTTATTTTTGACTTTTTTTCACAATTATGACTTAATAGGCTTACAATTTAGAATTTATATCTCCAAATTTTAATATCCTACAATTTAAACTTTTTCTTCTCAGAATTTGACTTTTTTACTCAAATTTTTTGCTTATATCTCAAAACTTTGACTTTACGTTACAATTCTAAAATTTCTCCTTAAATTTTGACTTTATATCTCAGTATTTTGGCTTTCTGTCACAAAATTTTGCAGATTTATCTTGAAATTTTGATTTTTGAGCTGGAAATTCTGACTTCTTTCCTCATAACATTGACTTCAATATCTTGAAATTTTGATTTTTTTATCTTAAAATCGTGACTTTTTTCCTCATAACTTTGCCTTTATTATCTCAAAATGTTGACTTTTTTTAATCTTACAATTTAGCCTTTAATAATTCTAAGACCACAAATAAGGACATGCCCGGATAGAGGATGTTTTTACGTCACTGTACTTTTAGTCTGTTCAAACAAAAGTTATAACCTTCAGTGGTTACTCTGCTGTCACTTTGTGAAAGACAGTGATTAGTCACAGTATGAATGATAACTTATGGAGGGAAAAACAGCTTAAAAGGTAAACATATCTCTCCTCTCCTCTCCTCTCCTCTCCTCTCCTCTCCCCTCCTCTCCTTTCCTCTCCTCTCCAGGTTTGGTTTCAGAACAGACGAGCCAAACAGAGGAAGCAGGAGCGCGCCTCCCAGAAAGTCCTCCCCTTGAGTGTGATGGCAGGTCACAAAGGGCTGCTGGGAGGTGTTCATGTCCAGCCATCCAGCATGAATCGACAGTTCTACCCACAGCCCCTGGCTCATCTCCCCCGCCTCCCCCCCATGATCCCCACCGGCCCATATTCCCGTCACCCAGGTCAGGTGGCCCCGTGCCCCTGCCCCGGCAGCGTCCCAGCAGCTCCACGGCAGCATGACGACTGGTACAGTCCTCTGAGGACCAACATCCCCTCCCAGATGTTCTCTCTGCAGCCTCTGGAGCCCCCCATCCACTGGAGTTAAAGAGGAATGGGCCCAAACTCAAGATTACTGTTTCTCATTTTTACACTTTCACATAATGGTCATGTTATTTTACACTAGGGCGTACTTCAAGGTTTAAATGACTGTTGATCTTTATGTAGACTTTCTCTACCCCATCAATAGGCTTTTTAATGCTCTTTACGAGTGATATGAGTGATTCAGGTGTCAGTTTTGTCTTAAAGTATATTGAAATAAAGCATTTTCTGGTCTTAAAAACTGTCCAAAGCATTATTAAAAAATAATCATCATGGTAAGAAGAGGGGCAGGTGAAGTGATGCACCCATCATGCCTAGTGCCTACTGTACGAGCCTGTGGGGGTAGTGTTATGATCTGGGGTTGCTGCAGTTGTTGAATGAGGTCAGCTGACTACCTGAAACTGAATGACCAGGTTATTCCACTCATAGATTTTTTTTGGTAGCAACTCTTTTTTGTTGTTGTTTTGTTTTAGCCAGGCAGTGTATCTTGAATGAATAATTATATGTGGGCTTGCCAGATCAATGTGGCTTACATGAGATGATACGTCTGAGTAGAGGTTGGAAGATTACACTTATTAAGATTTGAGTTTTGTATGGGAAATTTTTCAAAAAAGAAAAAAAAATGATAACAACAATAATAATAATAACAGAGCTCAAACATTGAATTTCAGTCTTTAATAGTTTCACATTACAGAGACAACACAGTTGTGTCTGTTGTGTTTTCATATCTGTGTTCAACAAACTGAACTGACTGAAGAATCAACACTGGATGGCAAAAATATAAAGTTCATTCATCTTATTTGTATGAAATCAAAGGTCATGAAGAATCAAAAATGGATTCACCAGTAACACTCTGAGACATGTTTGATCCATGTCTGGTTTAAAGGCAGCTGGAGCAAACATGTAAAATGGTTTATCACAGGTGATTTACTGGAAACCAGCTCAGACCAGTAAACTTAGAGCTTATCCAGTGACGGAGAAGCAGCAGTGTCAGGCTGCTTTACATTCACCACATCATGTTTGTGGTGTGAGGTGATGGGGATGTGACTGCTCTTTGTGATTGACCGTGGTCATCTTCTTGGAGAACAACCCCTGGAAGGGGTGGTGTAGAGGGCTTTGCTCATTTCAGTCCCCTTCCTTGTCTCCTTTAACTTTAATTTTCATAGATGATTGAGCCTTCCAGCTTAGAAACATGACTGCAAAAGAAGTTTTTTCCTCCTAATATGCATTTCAGGGAGAAAACATCCTTTGAAACTGATCAGATTTTTGTTGTCCAGCAGGGGCCGTAGAAAAAGATGGATGACATGAAAGCCAAGAGTGAGGCCGAAAGTTGAAGAGCCCCCCCTCTGTCTCTTAGCTTGGCTTCACTTTTGAACAACAGGGAGGGATGCAAGCCATTATCCACTTCTATGTCATCAGTGATCTCAGGCAGGATGCAAGAAAGAGAAACAAAATCTGGAAATGTGAAACTCCTCTGTCTCTTGTTCTTCTTGGAGGCTCCTGCTCCTCAGCTCTGCAGCTCTGCAGCGTGGGAGCAGATGAAGGCCACTTAACTGTGTGATGTCTCATCTTCCTCAGAAACAAAAGCCATCACAGACAGAATCATTTGGTCCACACAGCAGCTGTATGTCCATGTAAATGTGTAACTGTTTCAGTCCAGCATTTGGTGTGATGACATTCTGTTAAATTGCTACAGGACGACTGAAAGCACCACTAAAAGAAGTTCACACACACTACAGAGTTTCCCGCACTTGAAGAACTAATTCACCCAAAGTCAAAGAAATCAAACACATATTTGTAAATCTCACTGAAATGCTAAAGAAACTCTGCTGACAGTTTGTCAAATTTGTTGCGAATCAAACCAAAGATTTTCCATCAGTTTTTGGGTGAACTGGCCCTTTACAATGTGATATCAGGGAAGCAGCTGAAATTAAAGGTGTAAAAATATCGTCATACATGTGAGCACATGCCAGACTCATTTGATTTTTAAATAACAAATTGTCCCAAATTAATACTGATACCTCTGCTTCCAATGAGGAAAACAGACATTTGACTATGTTGTGGTGAGCTTCTCTTCCTGCAGTTTCCTCGGTGGTTTTGTTGTTAAGGTGGTGGAGCAGAACTTGCATTCAGACGATGCTTCACTCTAGAGATTTGGCGAACTCTGCATAATCAATGTAACCGTCATTGTTTTTGTCATCGTCCTTCAGAACCTCATCGATCAGAGCGATCAGGTCCTCCTCTTTCATGGGCTCAAAATGCTCACCTCGCTCCTGAGAAACACACAAAATCAAAAGACGTTACCGGATCATTAACAACGGAACAGACTCACAATCGTAAATGACATCAAATCTGCTCACAGTGGAGTGAGATGAGGGACCCTGCCGCTCATTCCTCTCAGCTCCAGCTCTACTCTCATATCCCAAGTTGTTCTGGAGACAAGCAGTTTTTACCTACTGCCATTTCATAACAAGGTATTTACACCTGTTACCCTGTGTCTGCGAAACACGCTGAGGCTTAATGGTGTGACAGTGTTGTTCCAGATCAGCTGATCGTCCCTTGGAGATACTAATAGAGGCGAAAAGCCATTAAGTGATGTGAATCCTCTCTACGAGACACAAACAACCCACAGTCCCAGGGTGTAATGTGTAAGTCCAAAGAGGCAGGGATCTTCGCTTGAGTGCTGTTGTATTATCATAAGAGGCTAATGACAAGTGAACTGTTACACCCCTTAAAAATGGTTAGGGGTGAAATAGTAGAAAAAAACCCATAGGGAATTAAGCTACTACAAAATAGAAGCTGCACAATGAACAAACACTACTTAGAGTTAACTAGGGCTTTAAACCCGATTTTTCCCAATCAATTCTTTTCGAACAAAAACAGCATTTTTATATGTCCCATAATTTCCATTCTTGAAGAGGTTGGAACAAAAAAATGTTGTTTCTGAACATAATATTTTTTTGTTTCCAAAAACCAAAATCTCACCCTTGGCTTATAAGGTCACTAGTTTGTCTTCATTAAAGTGAAGGAACCCAAGAGTTAGAAATCTGCTCATCTCCATCTCATAATTGCCAAATTCTTTTGCTGATCAGGCAAGATGAATAGGTTAATGGATTTGTTATTCTGTTCATTTGTCAGTGCAGTGTTCAACAGAAGACCAGTCAAAGTGAGCAATGAGAGCAGTGGATGTTTCTTTAGTAATTATGTGCAAAATGACAGGCATACATAATTATCTGTTTAGGCAGAGTGTGCACAAACACACTCATCCACTCACCTCTTTGTGTACGTGTGTGATAGCAGTGGCCAGCTCCAACCCGTCCAGCAGGTTATTTCCGTCGTAATCGTGCATCTTGAAGTAGTGCAGCTGGAGCTCCTGGGGGGTCATTTCTTTCTCTGGTTTGTCGATCACTCCCTCTAAATGCTCGATGATGTGGCTGTGCAAGAAAAACCCCAGAGGGACATAGAGAGTGAGCCCTGCTGCTGACCAAGTTCAAAGTCCGTCATTCTCTGTAAATAGCAGCTGGATCACACACATCCACACGCTGCATGTGGTTATCACTCACTCTTTGTCATGGACCATGTTTTTGTCGAGACGACCGTGTCCTGTGACATGAGCTGCAGACTCCACGATGGTCTGCTGCTGCTGTTGGGGATCCACCTGAGAGAGGACAGACACACAGCAGGAGAGAAGGAGGAGGAGCAGAGCCCCCCACTGTAACCTGCTGCTCCTCATCCTGCACACAGACACAGACAGAATGTTAAAAAATAGATGTAATCTGTCAGTGCAAGAATAATATTCATTATTTTCTATCATGATTGTTTTTCCAGTAGTTTTTAGCCATACACCCCACTTTTTTGAAAAAAGAAAAAAAAAATCAACGATACATTACATCTTTTTATTTTATCAGATCTGCTCTCACTTTGAACCACTTTAGGTCGTGAAGCAAACAGAGAGGAAGAAAATATTCTTGACGTTTGCAAATCAAAACTGAGTAAACAAAACTACATTCAAACGGTAAATGTCATAAAAAACATGACTGACCAATATTAAACTCCTGTAAATATGTTGATTTAATCTCCAAATGTTTGTAGATAAAAGGGGAAAGTTTGTTAGTGGTTATTTCTGAAGTAAAAACCTGTTAACGGGAACATATGCTAAAAAAGGTTGTCTGTCTGGGATCAGATTTGTGAGCTTTACGCTGCATATGAGGACTGTGCTCAGATTCAACGACCTGTGAAAAAAAATTAAGCCCGTGTTGACAGAAGTACAGTACAATGACTGTGAAAGAAAATGTGCTTACTTGCTTGTACAGTAGTTATCTTCGCGGACCGTTGTGTTGGCTTCCTATCTGTCTGGAAACGCTACAGATCAGTCACAGCCTTTGAGGACCAAACGGCTTGCCGTAGCCCCACTTGGACACGACAGCTCACTGTGATTGGTTAAAGTTTTCAAAGAGTAAGTAAAGAGACCGAGAGAGGTGTCTGTAATGGCTCAAATCCGTCCTGACTAATTGATGGTAGAAAACTTTGTGCCCTCGGAATGATTTTTTTTTTTAATTTTTTTAAGTATCAAGTCTGTTTCCTGCAGCGATTTTGCATTTCACGTTCTCAAGCTCACAAGTTGTGCAAACAACTGTTCTTTGTTCCTTGGTTCAATGAGTTGTGTGGCTGATGTCTACAGCTGTGTATTTCAAACTGCTGTTTTACTGTTTTCCATAGAAACACAGCCAGTAAAACATCTAGAGATGTGAACTTGACTTTGTTGGGAATTATTTTGTTTGTTGTTGTTTTTTTCTGTCTTTTTGTCTTTCAGTCGAAAATTTTGAGATACAAAGTAGAATATCCCATAAATTTGACTTTTTGTCTCTTGACTTTATACGGACAAAATACTACTACTACTACTACTACTAATAATAATAATAATAATAATAATAATGATAATAATAATAATGATAATTTTAAAAAATCTCAATAAAGCCAGTTTCTCATTTCGTTTTTCTTTTTAATTGGCAGAAAATGGCTTCAGTATGTTTTTGTATGTCAGGTCATAATTTACTTATCTATTTATTTATTTATTTATTTTTTGTATATTTACCTACAACAGAGGATTAGGGCCACATAAAAAAGGAGAAAAAAAAGTTTAATAATTAACATTACAACAAGTTAATCTAATAATTTTTCGAATAAAGTCACAAATTTAAGAGAATGAAGTCATAGATTGACTTCATTCTTGTAAATTCATGAGTTTAATCTTGATTTTGGAGTGTGTAGTGTAACCTTCAACCTTTGCGCTGTTCTCTATCTCCAATATGAGGCATTGAAGAGAGATTAAATGATAGGAGTGTCATTAAAATATTCAAAAGCAAGTTTAAGATGTTTGGTTGTAACAAAAATTTTTACTCCAAATGTAGATGCAGTTTGTGTTGATTTTTTGTCATAATTTGTGTGATCTGGACAAACACGTAGTTGATGCAGTGAGTCAACTTGTCAGACAAGAATATCTTTGAGAACAGTCTTTGCTGACGTCAGCGGGGGGCGTGTTGAAGTCTCAGTCAAACTGAAACACAGAAACACACTGTATGGGTTTGTGTTTGTGTGTGTGTGTTTCAGTTCTCCGTCTTGGTTGAGCAGAAGAGAAGACTTGAGTTACAGAAATGTCAAGTTTCCAGAGAGAAAATGAAGCCGCTAAATCTCTGTTCAGGAGACTCGAGGTGGATTTTCTGTCATTCAGTAGTTCAGTAGTTCAGTAGTCACTGACCTCTGCCTTTCCCTGTATTTACACCCTGTGTTTGTAGATCCCCTCTCCACTTTTCCACTGCTTCTCTCCCCTGCTTTGGCACAAAACTCAAAGAAAATGATTTAATTCACTTGTAGCTGGTGCTGTGTACAGTTGACACTGTGAAGCCAGTCAGATAAATTATTCTTTGCCTCAGTGAATTGCCCTGGAGAAGACAATCAGTCAAAGCTGCTGAACAAATCATACAACTATAATATAATAATTTTACTGTACTTAGTGGTGAAAATGTGATTGTTAAAGGTAGAAAGCAGATGCATTTCAGTGTCCTTGATGTGTGATTTGGTTGCAGACTTTGCAGCAGCAGAGTGCAGCTTTCTGTGAAGTGCTGCCTCTTAAGCCTTTAACCTGATCCAGTTAAAGTGTTAAAGGGAAGATTAAGGACATGTCTGCTTAGAAGAGGAGAGCTCGCTTCCTTTTCCCTCAGGCAGCTGTAAATGAACAACTCTCACTCATTTCAAGGAATGGATGAGCAATGCAAACGAGTGAATCTCATTCAAAGTGCATGAAAGTAGCGTAAACCTGATACCATCAATGTGGTTTTATTCTTCAAATTATTATTCTAATTATCATCAGCTTTCACACAGTGTGTTGGTTTCATTCATCATCATAAGGAGTCAACATGTTGTGCTGCCTTGAACTTTTCAGTCATTATTTTTTCATCTAAGCTGTTGTTTTTGACATGCTTGCTCAGACAAGATATGATTGTATTTATGTAGGACACTGTTATCTTTGAAAAATGATCACAGTTTTATCCCAGATACCTAAACAATCTCACAAGATAGTGTTCATTAACTTCAAAGGTTTGGCATTGCATTGATATACGAGATATTTATTGCAAGACAAAAGGGATTCTTTGACACAGCTGCTTTAAACTCAGTTGTGATGCAAACAACACAGTTCAAAATAGCTGGTACAAAGAACGTTTCTCAATGTGTTGAATCATCTTGAATCATCATGTTTTTGCAACCCACTTTGTAAATGTTTTTGAGTAACACTTAATACCCGCCAGATGTTTTCAATGGGGTAAAGTCAGGACTGCAGGCCAGTGAAGCACCTGGACTCTTCTGCAGCAAAGTCAGGCTGCTGTGAGGCATGCTGAAACCAGATTAGGGTTGTCTTGCTGAAATATGCAGAGTTTACCTCAAAAAGGCCTAGATCTAAGCAAAAACAGTTTTTTTTATTGTTTTACTTATTAATGTTGGACTGTGTTTGTGGAAGTATTTTTGGGCTGGCATGCATGATAATGTTAGTCACAAACAATAGCACTATGTAACTGTTGATAAATACATTACCTCACCGCTTTGTGTCTGGTAAAAATGTATCCTAAACTAAGAAAAGTAGGATTATAAAGAAGATCTGATCTCCTTCCACTTTCAAAACAATTACATAGCACAGTTTGCGCAAGTCTCCTTACTGTCACTTTAAGATGCTTTGTCATTTTTAACCCTCTGATGCATGAATTATGAAAGTCAGTGTCAGGATTATTACCTTGAGTGTTTTCATTTGTCTTAAAGCATGAAAAAAAAAATCCTTTTTTTTAAAAATATATGTAACTGAACATTGAACTTAAAACTGTGTGAACTTAATGTAAATATGACTTTTTTTTTTGACTTGTTTTCTTTTTTTTTTTTTTGGTAATTTGATGAATAATCTTTTTTTAATGCTTTGTGAAACATTTTAACTCTTTCATCCATTTGAACACTGAATAATTTATGGTTATTATGCTGTTTTACCCTTAAATGTTTGTCTACAACTTCTTAAAAAAACCCATATATTTGGAAAATTAATTGAAAACATTTTTTTTCAGGCCCTAAGAAGAATAAAAATATTCTAACACAGACTAATATGAATTTCCATCACGTGAACCATTGAATTTAAGAGTAAATGACCTTTAAATAGGAGTCCACTGTAGTGACCACTATGCACCATAGGGTTTAAGACTTTAGATACTACAAAGAGAAGTGACAAACTGAGAATATGAAGTCTTATTTGAGATAGCAAGTCTTATATTCTCATGAGTTAAATTTGTACATGACATTTAAAGAAATTGACATTTTTTAAAAGAAAAAGTAATTTTGTTGAGTTGTTAAATTTTAAAAAGGTCATGGGTTAGTCATGCAAAGATACTAAATGATCACAGTCAGTCTCTGTATCATAATGGCAGGAATATGCTTCCATAATTTAATAAATAAGAGGCATGGTTGTATCTTTCCTCTATGCTGCAGACATTTCTAGAGAAATTCCCCATGTAGCTACTGTTGATTAGTTCATGTAATGACTATTAAACCCAAATCACAGCTTACATAGAATCACATTAGGTCTATTTACTGTTGGCTTCATCTGTGTTGACCCTTCATGTCAGTAGTAGAGATCACACCCCTCTGCCTCTCCTCCTCCTCCTCCTCCTCTGGAAGTCAGCTTACTCATTTATTTCACCCTCCAGTCTGCAGTCACTCCCATCGTGTCCGGGGAGTACAGCCACCACCACCGGGACAGAGCACCGATGGCAGCCCGGGTTTCCTTCACCCAGATCCGGCTGGAGGCGGAGGCGGAGCGCTGCCGGGCCGAGTGTCAGTGGGACCGGATCCCGGCGATCATCGATCAGATGCAGGCTGCGCGTTTCCACGAGGACGGTGAGTGGTGGTGGTGTTGGTGGGGGGTCTCACCTGGGGGCTTTGGGGTGTTAGTTACCTGTCGTTAACCTGAATGTGACAGAAACATAAAACGGATCAGCTGTAAGTTTTTTTTTTTCTTTTTACTCGCTTCTTAGAGGAGATAGAGGAAGTTGCTTTGATTAACTTTTTTTTTTAGGTAAAATTTTCATAGAGAATTGTCCAAGTGACTAGAGGAACCAAATGAGCTGCAACTTGAATTTCACACATTAACATTCAAATGGATTTAAACTTTAACTCTGAAGGAATCTCAAGTTTTGATCTGTGTGCGCAAATTGGACTTTGGACTCAAAACAAGACATAGGGTATCTGTGAAGGATTTCTCTGCAAGTTTAGCCCACTAGAAACATAGCATTCTTAAATGCAGGAGTAATTTAAAAAAATTTAAACAACAGAATTAATCCCAGTGGAGTATATCAGAAGTCAATAAATCATCTGTCAAGTTTACAGTGCACAGCATGAATGATTGAATGGGGTCATAACCAAAAGTGTTTTAGATCCCCCTCCCTGTTCACTCCACTCACCAGGGGATAAAGTACAGTACTTTAAAGAAAGTAAGGTTTCCTTCCTTTGACTTTCTGCCTTCACCCCTGAAATCCCTCTACACTAGCTCAAAGAAATGTGCCGACACTTTTTGTCCTGTGCCTCATAAAAGATTTCTGTGCTGACTCACTAATGTACCTGCCACCACCCCTCGCAGACACGCAGAGTAAATATGGGTTCAGGTGACTTTACTGCAAGTCAACAGTTATCATGGCCATAACTGGCTGATGGTGCAGGTGGACAGTTTGCACATCCAGTGAAGTGTTAAATCAATGTGTTGTTACTGTGCAAGCATGTATGAGTCACATCAGCTGATCAGACATTCATGGAAAAAGGATGAATCAGGAGAGCTACAGCGTCACTGCTGCACAGTTTTAGATGATGGAGAGAGAGAGAGAGGAACTATGACAGGTGTAAGGAGTTTTGACAAGTGATGGTCATAATGCAAGGAATGATTTTTGGTTAATGGGTGGTTATGGGATATAGAACAAGGTGTGAGAAGACCCTGAGGTGAAGAAGTCTTGTCACAACCTGAAGGCCATTAAATATTCCTGTGCAGGCTTTGACCTCAACAAAGATGTATTTTATTACTATTTTGTGCTAAAATGGTAATGGTAGGTTAGACTGTGCAGGGGGTTTCCTGCAGTTTTTGAGTGCTGATATAAACACAATGGATGTTTTTTTTGTTCTTGATTCAATGCTTATTCAAAACACTCAATATCTCTGCAGAGTATCTAGAAAGAAATGTATCTTTTTCTTTTAACAACAGTCATTTCCAAAGGCCGGAGTAAGCAATTTACTTTGTGTAGATAGTTGCGTAACTTTTCTACAGTCATTTGAAAAGATGCCTTCATATAAGTACAGGTTAAGCGTAAAACGAAACAAAACAAAACAAAAATAAAACAAAAATAAAACCTTTGCCCCACCACCCCCTATCCCCCCAGAAGTGCCATCTACCATTACATTTAAACAAAGTTTGACTGTTTCAGCTCAGCAAAAGGGAGATAAAGGTACCACATTTTTTCAAATTTGTCAAGTTTATCTTTAAGCATAAATAAGAATGATTTCTATGCTCGTCTGGCCTCATATAAACAGTTCCAAGAGGAACTCAAACACTCCAAGCCACATGGAAAAAAAAAAAGAAAAAAAAGAAAAATCATTTAAAGAAAATAATCATGACATTTTCACACTGAACAGTCTTCTAAGGGGCCAAAACAATTGTTTAAGTGCCTTTCTAGTTGGCGAACCAGTCCAATCTACCCCTTTGACTGGTTACAACATGATAAACTGTCCTCTTGGAGGCCAAAACGCCTGCTGTATTTGCCTTTCTTTCTTCACCCTTTACCTTCAAAGTGTCTGTACACACCACAGCATCTTTGGTGAGCTATGCCATTAGTGGGGCAATAAAGCATTATTGCAAAGAAATTTAATCTAAAAAGAAAATGTCTTTGGGGTCGCCAAAAAATTGTAATGTCATAATGGGGTCACAGCCCAAATTAGGTGAAGAACCACTGCCCTAAGATCGAGATTATGAAAATGATTTTTTGTCTGTCTAAAACATTTAGTTTTGATTAGTTATTCCACATCAAATATCTGATTAATTGACACCTCAGTTGACAGATGTGGTTGTCCTGGAAGTGGCTGAATGCTAACACGAGCTAATGCTGCTTGATGCCCGACTGGTAAAAAGAGCAGAGGCCTGGGAAACATCCTGCTGTTTCTCCCTCACCTTCACCACACAGCGAGCTTCAGCCTTGGCTTTGCTGATAAAACTAACAGGCTGACATATGTGACGTGAATCAGGACAAAAACATGCTCACAGAGTCAGAACACACTCATACACACACAGAGTTAAATGTAAACAGGAAGCTTTAACTGAGCGTGTGTGTTCAGAAGATCTGAGGTTCCCTCCTGGACTGTGGAGGTGGTTTATGGTACAAAGAGCAGTTCTTATCTTGTGATTATAAGATGGAGCTATTTAAGGAGAGCAGGAGGGAAATGTAGACTGTTGCTTCTACTTCAGGAATATTTGAGCTTCTCTCCCGGAGTTGGTGGGAAATGTTGTTTTAATGGATTCTCTGAGGTTTGCTTTGGCTACAGAAAATAATGACCTCTGACCCTCAGCTCAGACTCTATATGACTCAGTTTTTCTATCCTGACCCCTCCTCAGATGACTACGGGATGCTGCTGATGGCCGAGGCCTTGCTGGAGGAGTGCCTCCAAGAAAACATAGACCTCTTACGGAGCTGTACGCCTCTGACAGACAAGACCCAGCCCAAGCTGTGCCGAGCGAAAGGACACCTGAACTCTGTCCTGAGCCGCGGACGTCTCACGGTCTGTGTTAACAACTTACAGCGTCTTTAACTCATTACACAAAGTGCAGAAATCCTCTTCAACACTGAGCTTTCACATTTCTTCTCTTTCATACCACAGCCCAGATACCTGAACGAGGCTCTGCTGCTGATGGCCAAAGTTCACTACGTGCAGGGACGATATCGGGACGCTCAGGGGATGTGTGCCAGGGTGGGACTGGAGGAGCTGACGCAGGACATACAGCCCACCTACCACCTCCGCCTGCTGGCTGAAGCTTTTGTGATTAAAGGTATGTCTGGAAGAAAAGAGGTCAACAACTGACACTTTCCTGTACTGTGTTTTATCCACTTTTACCCACTTTTCCTGCTGTCAAGGAAAAACATGAGTACAGAAGCGCATAGCTCCAGGTATCAAAGGAAGTTATGAATCCATACTGGGTGCATCACACTCCTTTAAGAAACAAAAATAAATATCCCAAGGATGAGCACAGCAGTGGCTGATCTTCCTCAATATGATCTTTTATTTGTTACTGTGTGCTTTGAGTTTCTTGAATGGCAAACCCTTGTGCTGTAGGTGGGTCAATGATGTGACGCCTAAGTTTTCAGTCCAACTGAACAGGTTTAAAATAATTTTGAGTCAATTTCAATACATCCATTTTCCCATTTGGCATTATTTCTAGCATCTTTTTATATTTACTGACAAAATTTTTAAGCATTTGAACTTATATTCCTATCATAACATAAAAACAAATGTTGTCTGAATATGTTAATTATAAGAAATAGCAACTGAGGTGACCATCAAGAAAACACAATTTTGGGACTTTGATTTTTAAACTACCTCAATGACGGGGTAGCTCATCAACCAAACACATCTGAAGAACCCAATGAAACATCTGTGAGGTTACTAAGTCTTTCTCATGTTTGCAAATAAATGTATTTTTAAACTATTGTTAATAACAAGCCACTTTTGATAATCATGTGAGGCAACCGTGCCAAAACTGTGAACAACAAGTTTTATCTGTAAATCTACAAGCCTGTCCTTCTTAAACTGTTCATTTTATTACTGATATTTGTTGAACTATTCGTAATGTTTAAGAAATGTATTGATTTTGAGACTAATTTTGGTTGCCCAGAATGACTCTTTTTTTTCAAGGCTGCCCTTTTAATACAACTTGAAAAACACTTAAATCTCTCAACTGTTTTTTTTTTTTTTTTTTTTCATAAATGCATGTGTATACTACATTCCAAATGTTTGATCATTGGCCAAATTTATACCCTGGGCCACACGCACGAGTGCAAACCTCATGGAATGCAACACAAACCACCAGACCATCTTTGCTCCTGACTTTTCTTGCAGTTGACAGTATTTTATTATGAGTGCTACTTGTTGACTGTGAGTTTTACCAGAAACATTTTCTCCTCCAAGTCCCCAAATCTAAATGTTTTGATCTGATGTCTTTCACCAGTTAAGAGTGTTCCTTTTTCAGAGACAAAACTTTCAAACTTCGATGCAAACACAACCAGTTGTACTGCTGGAGACTGATCAATTCAATGTTCATGTTCTGAGGAAACAAGTCTCTTCTTTTTCTGCCATGTTTGACAACAGATTAATCAGAGGTCAAAGGTCACATCCATGGAGCATCATTGCTGCTGTCCTGTGAGGCCTGTGTAATTTTATTTAACCCATTATCATGTGATTACATTTCCTGTTTCCTGATAATTGGACGTAACCTCATAACACTGACGAGGATTTTATAACAGAAACGGTTAGATTTTGATTTCCTCTGATTGTTTCTGAGGCTGAACCAGGTCAGATCATTTGGGGGTCTTGTCTCTCCTCCTCACGGATTCTTCTGTTTGTTGTTGTGGGATTGGATTCAGACGTGAATATTTGTCAGAAGATGAATGTGTATTGGCAACTCTGTGTTTATTTGATCAAGCTGGCGACTGGCCTAAAGCTGCAGTCCGTCACAGACCTCCTGTGGTCCAGAAATATTCTGTTTGTTGGCATCGTTAAGTCGGAAACAGACTCCAGAGCTGGTGTCTGGACCGAAACTGACCTGCTCTCTTCTTCTTCTTCTGTGATTAAGCATCAGCGCAGCATCCTGCATGGCCCAGTGTGAGGAAACATGGAGAGGAAATTAGAACAAATAAAGGTTGTGTTGTGAGGCCACTGACCATGTCTGTTTCTGTTTTTCTTTTTTCTGCCTTTCACTTTCATAGACTTTGGGGATGAGTTGAACGGGTTTTATTTGGTTTTAGACATGTCAGTTACTGTCCTTGTAACATCAGATTCAATGAAAGATATGGTTTTCTTGGTCATCAGGATCCTAGATATTCAATCCCTGCTTGATGTGATCCAGAACTGTCGTCAACTTGTGTCAGGGCTGTTTCTCTTTTCCCCCTCAGGTCTGTCCCTGGATCACCAGGCGGTCTCTTCAGTGTCTCGTGTCCGTTTGTCTGAGAGGGAGGAGGAGAGTCTGTCCTGTTTCCTGAGAGCATGTGACGCTGCGCTCTCCTACCTGCAGGAGCTTGACAAGGTGATTTTTTCATGGTGTGTAATGTACAAGCTGAGGTACTTTCACTCAATAAGCTTATTTTTTATGAATTCAGAGGCGTAAATACGTTTCACTCTTGTCATTGAGCTTAATGCACTGCCTGCCAAAAAGAAACTGCCACCAAAAAAGGGTAGGCACAGTAGGCACTAGGCATGTTGGGTGCATCACTTCACCTCCTTCTCTTCTTACCCTGATGTGCCCATCACTCTGGAACAGGGTAAATCTGGACTCATCAGACCACATGACCTTCTTTCATTCCTCCAGAATCCAATCTTTTTGCTCCCTAACAAACTGAAGCCTTTTTTCCCAGTTAGCCTTGAGTTCCTTTTGCATTGTGCGTGTGGAAATGCTCTTACTTCCACTCTTAAACATGCTCCTGAGATTCACTGTTTTATCTGCAATAATGGAGATAATTGTCCATGCAGTAATTATCCAATAGGAGGATTGTACCTATTTGCTTAGTTAAATCCAGGTGGTGACTTTTTTTTGGCCTGGCAGTGTATGTTGAAGGTGTTGATGCTGCAGCTGTGATCAAATAAGAGAAAAAGCTCTCAAGGCTCCGTGATGAATAAAAACATTGGTTTCAATATTTCTTATGCAGGCAGTATCGACCCCCCACTCCAAGACCTTTAAATCCAGTGTGCTTTCTCCTCCACCTGATGTTGACCTGGGCTACTTCCTGCAGGCTGCGTTACAGAGCGCTTACCTGTGTCTGCTCCAGAGAGGGTAAGGCCGACTCACTCGTACAAAACACACAAAGACACAGAGTCTGTCATGCTTTACAAATCACCCTTTAACCTGGTAAAGACACACTTCAATGTACATTAGAGAAAAAATATTTATTTCTGAAGAATGAGCCAGTTGGGAGAGCAGTGGTAAAATTTTCAAAACAAAATCCCAAACAGAAAATTGCGCCAGCGCAGCAACGCAACAAATCTGCAACAGAAGTTCATTTTTGGTGCATAATTTTTTTCTGAGATAGTTTCAGCAAAGAAACACGTGTGATTACATGTGATCCGTAGTTTATATCTCTACCACTTTCAGGTACTTACGTGCGTTTTCAGACGAAGAGAAAGCTCCATATTAAAGAGACATTTTTTCCTGAGTCTGTTTAGGCACAGGACACAAACATCCTCAGGGTAAAAAAATGAGAGCACAGGCCACCCAGATCTTTGTTTTTACTCCGATTTTTAAACACACCGATATTTTGTCGCACAGCCAGCACAGATTTATAAATAAAAGCCACTGAAAGATGCAAACACACACACACACACACACACACACACACACACACACACACACACACACTCACACACACACACTACACACACACAGATGGACACTGAGCTGCAGCATAAATTCTGTATAATAGTATACTATGACTTCTGAGGTCCCTCTCAGGTGCTTTCATTAAACCAATTACAGGTGTTATATTAAGGTTAAAAAGAAAAAAAAAAACTAGCTTCCTTTTCTGGAGGATCACACATTTTCTAATATCATTCCACATGTTTTTTCCAAGACAATTTTTCATGACCTATCTTGCAGTCTGTTTAACAATCTCGGTACTTCACATGTCCTTGAATGTGGTAGATGGACCTTCTAAAGTTTTATCTTGTTTTGGTAAATGAGGCAAGAAATGACAAACATACAGGACAAACTCTCCTCTGTCTGTGTATATATAGATATATCAAGAGAGGGAGAGAAAGAGAGAGACACAGAGAGAGAGAGTGATAATGTATGTGATAACACTTAAACATATGTACCTCTGATCCTCATTATAAATAATAACTCATAAATAATTCATAATCCCTGCCTTTTTTACTCAATACAAGGAATGATTTCATGTTGTCTATTAAATGAGGTCTATTATCCCATACAATCTCAAAATAAATGTAAAGTTTGGAGTGATGAATTTAAAACAAGTTGACTTGGAGGTGTAACACAGAATATTGTGATCATTTTATAACTTATGCTTCATAAAACCAGAAAACAAGACTGGTTCAGTTTCACTCAGGACAACAGGTATGACCATTTGTTGCCATTAAAAAAAATGAAATGGTTTCATTCCAAATTCAAAAATTCAAAAACAATTTTTTTTCCACTCAAAAAAGAGGTCTAACATACCATATAATACAAAGTGTATTTGTTTCACATGTATTTGAAGCCAATGTGAGGATTATTTTTCTCTTTTCACTCCCTTAAATAGCAAGATGCTGTCACTGTAACACTTATTCATTCAGTTTTAATTCATTTGTTGATCTGTCCAGCACTCATGAGTTTCTTTAGTTGCCTTAAGCTGAACTTTCTTTAATCTCAGTAAATTTTGAGTTGATTGTGTTCTAAATTACTTAAATTTACCTGTTACATTGGTTTATTTATGTGCTGTTGCTAGTGCATCTTCAGCCCTGTCAACAGTGGTTTTGTACCTTCCTCTCCAGCAGACTTTTGGTTATTGTTCATGTTGATAAGTCTTTTTTATGGTGTTTGTTATCAGTGCTAAATTCTGTTCTTCATTTCTGAGCAGTTAGCAGGTGGTTATCAAATGTTGCTCTGCTTTGACCTCGTATTCTTGGGTGCGGTATGTGGAGGAGTGGGTGTAGAGCTCCTTTGACCAGCAGGTGTCAGTGTCGCTCTTTAACTCTGAGGATCATTCATGGCTGAGTTGTGACCACAATGGTTGTGACCAGTACTGGCTGCCAAAATGACTGGACACACCCAGCTTAAGCTAATGCAGGTTAATCCAGCAGACCATCATAGACATCTGTGTTATAGTTTTCAATTAAATAAAATCTTTTTAAAGTTCCTGAGGCAGTATGATAATAATTGTCTTACTGAAGCCTTTTCAATTTAAAGTCTTCTGAGAACTACTTTGAGTTTTATTTGTGCAAAAATCCAAATAAATGTAATAGCAAGAAGCTCTAACTAACACTACTAGCAGAGTTTCTTCTTTCTTTGTATGATTATGAGTTTTAAAACATTCAGTGTTGATGAAACAGTTTCAGACAGGTGTTGATGCACCTTTTGTGGTGAAAATGGATGCTTTAGTTCTGCTGCTGGTGGTAGATGACTTTAATGTGTGTGTGCGTGTGTTTTGTCAGTCACCTTGCACAGGGTTCACACCAGCTGCGTCGGGTGCTCAGGGTGGTGGAGTGTCGGGGGTCTCAGAGCTTCAGGAAGGTAGGAACACAGGTTTATTAACATATTCACATGCCAAGAGTTGTTGCCTGCTTAAGGTTTTGTGTTTGAGATTTTCTCAATGAAGTCGTAAATGATTGAATTCCGTCTTGAAACATCACAATAGCAATGTTCAGTTTTCAATGCTCCATGTTAATTTAAAGTTTATTCAGATACCATGTCTGTTTTTCTTTTAATGTATCAAGTTACTTCTTATGTTTGTAATCACACATTCTCCTAAATGACTCTGATGGATACTCTGTATGTCGGTTTTTCCTCTCAGTCCGCAGCGAGGAAGCTAGCAGAGGTTTTGCTGAGCTCTGTCAGTGAGGACAGCTACTGGCCCCCGCTGGGCCCCCCACCTTCAGCCTGGCTCCACAGAGAGGGCGCTGCTGCTTCCAAAGATGCCATCTACCCCACCGTGAAGCCTCCGCAGAGATACAGCACAGACGGGTCTGTAGATTTTCATTTCACCAGTCTGACCCACACCTATTTTCTATTACAATGTCAAAGGGATCGTACAAGTTGGTTGTAACAACCTATTTCCTTCAGTAGGTCGATATTATTGACCGCAAAAAATATGTATGACTCTGGGATGCTCTTTCTGATTGGAAGTTTTGAATCCCAACTTCAGTCTATTCAGTAAATTTGGACTCAATCTGAACAAACTTGACACAGGAATCTGGAGTTTTTGAGGAGAGCTTTAATAACCACGTGGCCAATCTTTGTAGTTCAAACAATAATATTTTACAAAGAGACATGAACAGCTGCATATTAGGGTGACCATTTTCTAAAAACCCAAAAAGAAGAACCACTTATCGGCCTCCTGGAGGTACTGTAAAAATACCCAAAGATATTCTGAGACAACAAAGAAGCTTCATAACCCATACATTTATTTAAAACAATCTTTTTATGTTTCAAGTGAACACATATTAAATAAACATACATCATGTAAAAAAGCCTATTTACACCAGTTAAAAATATAACAATGAACAACTGAATTTGTTGAGGTTTTGATTTTTTTTGTAAAAGCTAAGTCAAGATTTTGAGAAACAAGTCAGATTACTGAGGCAAAAGGTCGACTTTTGAGACACTGTCTCTCAAAATTGAGACTTTTTCTCAGAATTTTGACTTTATGTCATATTTTTACTTTTCTCAAAAGTTTGACTTTTTATCTGAATATCCTGACCTTTGACTTTCATTCCAAAATGTTGACTATTTCTTACAATTTCAGGGTTTTTTTGCTGATTTTCGACTTTTGTTCTCAAAATTGAAATTCTTTTTTCTCACAATTCACTATTTTATCTCAACATTTCAGCTTTTATCTGAACATTTTTACTTTTTGCCTCATCATTTCAACTTTTATTTCCTAATTATCACCTAAAATGGAACAAAAATTCTCAGCAAAGCCAAGTTTTCATTATTATTTTTTAACTGGCAGATGGGCTTCCATAATAATGCCTTATTACATGCTCAGATAAAAAGACATACATGTATTTTTCTGTAGCCAAAATATGAATAATGTCTTAAAATCTTGAGTAAAGCTTATTTTAGATAGTGGAGGCTTTAAATTTTCAGCTGACACAAAGCTGCCAGCTTGGTTGACAGTACACGGTGCCTCTCACTGGACACAACCACAGCAAAAAGACAAGTACAACTGTATTTCCACTTCAGCATTTTCTGTCTGAGAGCGCAGTGTAAGCAGTCAGATCATGTTTTTGTTCATGCTAAACATCTTGACAGGTTGGTGCGTCAGTATAAAGCCAGTAGCCCAGTGAAGCACTTCATTATAAATATCACTGGTCTGTAGAACAAGCTGAGAAAAAAAGGGACATTTTGGAAAATTTATGAAATCTTCCCAGACATAATTTTACCACACAAAAGTAGCACAGCATGACTCTAAGAAACAGAATATATCGGGGAATGACGGGATATAAAACTCTCTTCGTATGACAGTAAAGAAAGACACAAAGCATCACATGACAGACTGATTCTCAACTCTAACACTTGAACTTTGTCCACATGTTTGAGCGTTGGGTCTGCGTTTCTCTGTCTGTAGGATTCCTACACTCACTGCCCCTGCCCCTACTTAGTCACAACTACATGACTAATCCTGCCCACACTATCATACAGGAGGATCTAAATCCATGTCTGAGATTAGAGAGAGGAGGAACAGGAGACGTCACCCCGAGGACGAGTGCTCTTCAACGTGTTTGTGCCTTTAATCATCAGTTTCCTCTTTTTGAAAATGGCTGAAAACAGAGTGAGGGGAGGAGGAGGGAGTAATAAATGAGGGGGGGGGGGTACAGAGGAGTCTGCAGGTGTGTGTGTGTGTGTGTGTGTTTGTGTGTGTAGAGGGGGACATTTGAGCTAGTGCTGCACAGTGATACACCCGGGTTCGAGTTGTGTTACAACTCCACAATGAGGTAGAAACTGGACACGCACAGCAATCAGACAATCTACCTGTGGCCTTCTATGTGTGTGTGTGTGTGTGTGTGTGTGTGTGTGTGTGTGTGTGTGTTTGAATGTCAAGGATAGACTGTTTGTTTGTGGTTCTATTTCCTGTTTCCTGTGTCCCTGCAGTTGCTTCTGTCCTCAGGACGTGGTGGAGGAGGCCGTGCTGCTGCTGCTGGTCACAGAATCAATGGTGAGCTGCACATTCTGCTTTCGTCCTCTTTTCCCATTCTTTGTGCCTCCTCCCTTTCAAAACTTAAACAAGAGTAGGTGTTCTCTCCCCCCTGAGTGGTCCTCCTCCTACCCTTACTTCTTCCTCCTTTATTTCCCTCACTCTTTCTACCCCTCCTCCTCTTCATCACTCAGATTCTGTCTGTGTCCAGGCCAGCGGTGAGGCGGTGATCAGTCGTCTGCCTGACCAGGCCGAGGCTCGTAAGGCCAGCCTTCAGGATGCCACCTCTGTGTATGACCTGCTCACCATCGGCATGGCCAGGAGGGGGCAGTATGCCATGCTGTCTGAGGTGTGTTCACATGCATCTGATTTATCTCTATTTAACCTTTATTTTACCACGTTGGTCCCATTGAGGTTAAAACATTATTTTTCAAAAGAGACGTGACCAAGACAGGAAGAAGCAAAAACAGAAAGTTGCAGACATAAATACAAAGATAGACAAAGTACATTTTACAAAACTCAACATCATGATTTGAAATAATACACAGAGACTGAGGGAAAATGAGACATCCTCCTCACTCTGACCGTACTTTTCACTTTTTACAACTTTACAGATGTGGAGGAACAGTGAAGGTGGAGGTTAGAGGTCATTCTTAAATTAGGTTTGTCCACCTGTCTGACTGATTCATAGATAGAATAAGGAGGACCACACACACACACACACACACACACACACACACACACACACACACACACAGTGAGGATCAGTTGGCTGATATATGAGACTGGCGCGAGTCATTTATTAAAGATGAGATGTCATCTACCTCTGATGTGATGAAAAGATTCACTCTGATTGATTACTGACTAAAGGATTCATTAATCAGCGCTCTAACTCCTGCAGCTCATGATTCTCACATCTTAAATCAGCACTTGTTTTATCATAATGTTGAATTAAGTGGATGAATAAATCTTAGATCCTTTAAGAGGTGATAAACTTACATTTCCATCAAGATCAATGATAAACAAATGTGAGGGCTACAGCTTCAAATCAGCGCTCACATATTTTTATGTTATGGAAACAGTTCATATGTTTATAAAGCAGATAACCAGTTTTTTTTTAATTATTGTTTGAACTTTATTTTTTTTATAAGTCAGCAGGAGAGACTAAAATCACCCATCTTTTTTTGAACACACCATCCTCAGATGAGTTTTATATGAAATATGTGTCAGTTTTCTCACATTAACAAGAGAAGCTGCATTTTCTTTTAATTTATGTGCAGAAAGGAGACTTTAAGCTCTTGCAATTAGGCTATTTTTGGTTAGTATTGATGTCTCTTTATGACCCACAAGAGGCCATTAAAGTCCCTGTGAGAACTTTCTGAGTGAGCTTGTAAAATTCATCTCTCTATTTATAAACCTGATTGTACTCGACAATTTAAAATGGGGTATCAGCTCTAAAACATGTTGTTTCTAAATGCTATTTCTCACTATCTATGTTGGGGGTCACCTCGGACCGGATTTATTATGACAAGTTAAGTTTCCATGACATCACTACAATGACAAAGTTTAGCACTTAGAAGAGAGATCTGTTTTTCTCGTCTGAAAACGATTCCTTGCATTAATTTTGTGGTAATGGTGGACACTGGAGATTAACTGGCAAAAAGTATTAGGGCGTAAAAACAGAAGAAAGCTAAGTGAGAGAGTGATGGATCACAGGGTAAAACAGGGGTTAAGCTGTTTGTGACAATGTTCATTCCAACCCACTTTCAGCAGTCATACTGCAGTGATCTGTTCATACCTGAGAGTATATCAATAAAATGAGGAGTTAGGTTACATTTGCTCTGCTTGGTACATGAGCACTGGTAGGACATGACCAGGATTCACTCACATTCAAGTTGCGAATAGGTCTCAGAGCGCCAGGCTGTAAGTAGCTCAAATGTAATTAACTACGGTACAAACTGAGTTCACAAAGTTTTTTGTTGTCACGTTTCAGACAGAAGTGCATCCTGTAGAAGTTGTCCCGAACACAGAAACAAAGTGTGAAAAAAGATAACTGCTCTCCATTCGTTTGCTTCAAGACAAACATGCCTTGACAAGAGTCACGTCCTCAAGAGCTTAGCTTTTCCAGATAGTCCTCACAGCACCATTAACATAAAGACTGACATCAAACTTGCTGTCTGACAAATTGATTTAATACAAAGGCATTAAAGTTGTTCATGCTATAAATAATGAATTTCAAATGGATTCTGTGCAACTTTTAACTTTAATTCTAAAACTGATATGTGTGATTTTACTTCAAACACTTAAATGTGATCTCTGTACTTCTGCATTCATGCTAAAGCCTTAACTTTTCTACAACCTACTACAGTTTTCAGCCACCTAGTATAATTCATTAATATTTTGCTAATTTGAAATTTTTCTTTATTTTTGTGTGAAACAAAGGCACTAAAATCTACTGTGAGCTGGTTATCTTTTTATGGAAGATGGAGATAGTAGCTTATGGTGCTTTCCTTGTCCTGTAAACTTCTGTACAAAATCAGAGGCTTTTGTTCAAAATAAATATGTCTTCAAATATAAATCTGAATTAGAAATTATTACTGTAGCACATCTGTGGCACATTTTTGGTTGTGCACCCCCTGAACTGCAGTGGAGTTGAACTAAACAGGAGAGTTGTATCTGCTGTTGAGCTGCTGCTGCTGCTGCTGAGTCATTGTGTTTTCCAGCACTGCCAGTTTTCAGTCTCAGCTCTGCATATGAACCCTCTGAGCAGGAGTTAAATTGGGATTTGTAATGTGTGGGGGCAGATTTAGCAGGGTTAACAAGGGTCAGCATCATTATGTTTGGAGCAGAAACAGTTATCTAGTCTTTCTGCTAACTGCTGACATAGTTCAGTCATGTTTTCATATCAGAGTATAGTCGGTTGTAAAATGAGCTCTGCAGTATTTTGAGCTGTGTGCAGCAGGACGTCTTCAAACAATCAGCAGCCTTTCTGATAAGTGCACATTATTTAATCAGAGCATTGTTCAGACTCTTTTCTGCCTTAACTCACTTCTACGTGACTGACAGCATCAGAGTGAGGGTGCTCCACGTCGTCCACTGCTCGTCCACACACACATCAATCACATCATTATGGACTGAAGCAGCGCTGAGTGGGTGCTGAGGGGGAGTGACAGTCACTTCAAGCAGGGAAAATGTAGTTCAGAGGGTTGAAATGAGGGAAGAAAGAAATGTATATATATCCATATTCTGAGATTTTTAGTTCAAGGCCACATTTTGTCATTAAACCTGTATTCACCTGATCAGACTCTCTCCCTCCACCTGTGCCTTCTTTGTTCATCCCACCTTCATGACTCTCATCTCTGAATCTCATGTGCGTCTGTAGTGTCTGGAGCGAGCTATGAAGTTTTCTTTCAACGAGTTCCACCTCTGGCACCAGCTGGGCCTGTCACTCATGGCAGCCGGGAAGGTGAGCTCATTTCTCCTTAAATACCAGCGACACACGCACAAACACACACATACACGCACACACCATGACACATTAAGACACACCCGGAGCTGACATCCATCTTCTGCCACCTTATCTATCTACTTCACACTGCAGTGCTCCTTACACACCCTCATAGCTTGATCATTAATGTTGCTCACAGATTTATGTGGGTTCTTAATTGCTCATGTGCAATTATTGTGAATTACAACACAAAATGTACACTGATGACATTTTGCTGCCTTGTTAAACACATGCATAAATACATTTCTTACGTGGGAGCACAACATGCCATCTGCTGCTACAGGAAGAAAGGAAATTGACTCAGAGATGCTTTGAATTTGTTTGTTGTAAAATGAAGTTAAATACTGGGAATGGGAATCCTTAGCAGAAGTTGAAATAGCTTACAGTAACCTCGTGCATGTGTGAGCGCATGTGTGTGTGTGTGTGTGTGAGACAGACATTGATCTAGGCTGCAGGATAAAGTGACACTGCAGATCAATGGAGAGCTCTAGAAATAGGCTGCTGCTCCCTAGAAGGAGAGGGGGCCGCCTCAGCGTCGTCACATCCGCTTCTATTTAGGACCAGCCGACTGAGTGCGTGTGCGTGTGAGCGTGCACATGGTCCATTAATGATTGGCCTACATGTATTAAGTGACTGTGTGTCTAAATGGGTCTAATAGGGCTGTGTAAGGACAGATGATGTGTGTTTGATTCACTCGATTAAATGCGATTCCGTTTCATTAGTGGCTGTTGTGCTCACAGTGTGCACTCGTGTGTGTGTGTGTGTGTGTGTGTGTTACAGGGTGTTGGTGCAGTGTCTGTATTTAAAGAATGCTGCAGGATGAGACCAGAGGACCCCTCGTTGCCCCTGTTGGCTGCTAAAGTCTGCATTGGTCAACTTCACTGGGTGAATACATGCGAAGCATTTACACACTCTTCACACAGAACAATAAACACACACAAACACACGTGTAGAGACAGAGAGACCTGTGACTTAGCTGTGTGCAGACAAAGATGAACCCAGAATACATGTTAAAATCGTAGTGAATTTGCTGTAGCATTTTTGCTCCACATTTTGCAGAGAAACTTGTTGCTGTGATACCCTTTGAGTTTATTTCAGACGACTCCCTGTAGGTGGAGCTATTCTCCTGTCTGTTCAGCCACGTGCTGCTCTGATAATGCCTCTATTTGTAGAGATACAGAGGAAAAGCAGCAGGTGCATCGCTCCACATTTATGATTGGACAGAAATCATCTTTAGCTGAAAAAAATAGATCTTTTTCTCACCTTGTGTTTTTCTTGGAAAGCAGCTCTACCCCTACATTTCTCTAAAAAAAAAAGATAAAACAACCCAAGAATAAAAAAATGCTCATCCTTACTTGAAGTCCTCATAATTCCAATCAACCGTCAACAGTTGTGGCTCAACACTTAGGGATCAGGAGGCCGAGACAAGATAATTGTGGCTCTGGATAAGAAAACCAGAGTCTGTTGTATGAAACGAGTGTACACTTCTCCTCTTTGACTTCTTCAGGACTCTGTGGAATTAAGATCAGTTTCTCCACGCACAGTCCGGATTAAAAGAAGAGCAACTGAAGCCACTTTAGTTTATCTCTGGCTTATCATTTAGTTACTTCTTGTTTTATATTCAAACTTGACTTTTAAACTGGTATAGGACTAAACACATGCAAAATGAAAGTTATCAATATCAGCCCTGATTGTTAACATGCTAAAATGTGATGTGGTCACCTTGACTGTAAGTAAGAATGGACATGACCTCTTAAATTCAAATGTTACCCCCAGGCAGAAGTGCCAAAGACGGGGACTCAATAGTTACTGAGCCTGCTACTCAGTCAAATTATTAACCTCTTTATGAGAGTTGTTGTGAAATTGTGACATTCTTGATTTTTGCAGGTATTGATGCAGCTGAGATTAACTTTGTATCTCATTAACACCTAATAATTCATATTCTACACATACCAAGGATTATATCAAATGAACCAAGTCACAGTTTGTTGATCAGGTGTGAACTTTTCATATCTATACATATGATATAACTTATTTATATCTATTGTATCTACGACATTCAGATATACAGTCCTTACTCAGTTAAGCGTATATAAGAATTCAAAAACAGACGAAAACATTTTTTCAAGCAGTAAGTAGTAAATTCAATCAGCATCTCCTCAAAAGGTTTTTTTTCCCCCTATAGGTTCAAGTACTCCTCAGTGAGGCACAATGCTTATTTCAAGAATTATCATCTCATTAAGAGCTGAATTGGCTACAAAGATGGGGCGAAAACAGTGACAAGCGTCCTCTGTAGAGATTGTTTTCTTGGGTGTTTGTTTGTACCATAATGGAAGGCACATTATTATTGTAACACAAACACACATGCACATACATACATACACACAAACACATGAAAAAATGTGAATATGCAAACACTGTGAGCTCAAACAATAAGATCCACTGACCATGTAAATACATTTTTAAAAAAAAAGGGAGGTTTTGTTATTTTACCTAAATATCTGAAAGTTGATGTTCTATTATTACACGGGGTCTCATAGGGCGAGTCAAACAGTGCCTTTACTTATCCTCATCCAACATTGGTCGCCTCAGAAGAATAAAATGGCATTGACATAAACTGCAGAGTTAATTTATTCACATGAGAGAATCAAAGTCAGGTGCTTTCTTCTTCATAAACAGTCAATGTGTTATGAACAAAGTAACACACTGAGGACAGTTTCCACCATCAGCAGTCTGCTACAAATCCATGGAAGATAAATGCTTCTCTTTTTGAAGCTGTGCCTGCAGTGCCTTCATGTCCCAGAATGCCTTGCAACCTTTTTACCATTCTTACATCACATCATGTACACAATCAATTTTTAGATTTTTAGCTGAGCTGCAGAGACATAAATCTACAATTTCAGGAGCTTTTTTTAACTCTTTAAACCAAAATCAGATTTAAAATGAAGGAAGAGAAACATGAGTTAGTTTTTACTTTGAGAGGTTGCATGAAAAAATTTGCTGACTTTAACTACTCACTGGTTATTGTGAACACAAAATTGAAAAAAAGTTGAACTGTGGAAAATGTGGAGTTTTAAACTTCATAGGATTAGGTGTGTGTGTCTGTTCTTTATCTGGAACTACGTTAACACTACAGCCCTATGCGGTCTACACTCAGTAAGTTTTATAATCCATTAGTGGAGTTCACCTCCACATGAGTGCCTCCTCATCAGGTGATGAGCTGAAAGGTGAAGCTCTGCTGGAGAATCTGCTCCACATGCAGCTGAAACACCATCATGTTTCAGTGTGTCGTTAATGTTTGAGGATTGACACTGGGGTCACAGAGACAGACACAGACCACAGTTAAATGTCTTGCTGTTCATATCAGGAGGGAGAGAGTGGCATCGTGAGGAGGAGGGGGATGAAATGGTAAGGGTGACACAAACAGAGAGAGAGAGAGAGAGAGAGAGAGAGAGAGAAAAGGGTCAGAGATTAGGAGAGAGGAGCTAACGGGCCGAGCGGATAGAGCACATCTGTCAGAGGCTGGAGATCATGGCAGGCCGGAGACACTAAGGAGCTTACAGCCTTAATCACAATGGGACACTACGACCATAGTGCAGTGAGGCATTACATAAATGGGCCACCATTATCCGCCATCAGCTCCACCGGACAGCCAGGACCATAATCCACCCAGCAACATTGTTATTTTTGATCATTGTTTCGGCACACAAGTACAGAGTTTAAGGGCCGAGCGCAAGAGGGAAGATTTGTTCTTTTTTCTCTCTTCTACATTTTGAAGTAAACAAAACCATCTTGGAAAATGCAAAATAAGGAACACAAAATGTAAGAATGAGGCCCAGATGGGAAGAATTGGTAGCCTGCTGTAAAACTATAGTTTCATAGTAAAGTAAAATTTTGAGAAAAAAATGAAAATTGTCATAAACCAAGGCAAGAAAAAAATTGAGTCAGAATGTAAGCATTAATGAAACTGATCTTTCAAAAATTGAAAATTGTTTGGAATAAGTCGACATAATTTGGTTAAAGTCAAATGTGCCATTGTTGAAATTTCTAGCTTGAATTCAAATAATTGTGAGCATGTTTCTTAGAGGATATTTTTGTCAGTCCAACAAAATAATGTCAGTAAGTTTAAAATGTCATTAATAAAGTAAAAACACAAGTAAGAACTTCAGAATGTAAGAATAAAGTTGAAATTTGAGAATTGAATTTGATTATTTGGAGTTTCAAGTAATGTCAGTGTTCGGGATGAATTCAAAATTATGAAGACAAATCCTAAATTTCTGTAAAAGTTGTATTATTAGAGTCAAGAACATAAAGAACGCTTATTTGTAGAAATGGGTGGATTTGGTTCACTGTGGGTGAGTCAGCTTCAGTTTAACTGCAACTAATGAACATTGCAAGATGAGACAGTGAAGCCCTAAAAAGAGAAAATGAGCAATTAATAAAACCAGGGAAATAGAAACACAACTGAAACAAAAAATAACCACCTGTCAATTCAAACCTGATAAATAAAGACATGATTTGGAATATAAGAATTATATTGAAATGTCCAAATGTTTCAAATGATGCGAATAAAGCCAGAATTTTGGTACTGAACTCAAATTATTGAGTATACCATTTCATCAACATAAAATTTAAAGCAAAACAGTGAAACGTGATATGAGACGCTTACGTGGAAAAAACTGTAAAATGTGTAAATTTAAAGTCATAATGAAAATAATTGAGTTAAAATGCTTCATTAAATGTATGAGAATGATATGAAAGTGCAAGCAGTGAGAATGACCTTTGACCTTCTTTTTTACACTTTAATAGCTTGTTATAAACAAGAGCCTGATGCATCACTCAGTGTAAATCTTTTCTGTGGGACAGTTTGGTCTGTTAATCTCATGGTCTTCCTCCTAAAAATATTGTTATTGAGAAACATTCAGTCATCTCTGCTTTAGTCAGTGTGATGCCGTTTAATTCCACTCTCTTTCTAATCTGAGAAGAGGAAACTCCTCACATCAGGAGTTTTACATTTTTGCTCTCTGGTATTTTCTTTGCCTTTCCCAAACACTCCCCCTGTGATGTTTGTTTTCACACTGTCATAACGCCTCTGTTCAAGTATGTGGAGCAGTGAAGGATCTCTGATCACGTGAAACCCTCTGCAGACCCGTGACATCACCACAAACTGTATCATCTGAAAGCAAAGCTCTTTTTTTTTTAATTCCTGGAGAGCAGTTTCGAAATGCAAGGTTTTCACTCGACAACGGTGATGCGTTCTTCTTTCACACCATCCAAGAGAGAAGAAAAAAAAAGAAAAACTAATCCTCCTCAGATGTGCCCGGACACACTGTGTGTTTAAAAGGCTGCTTTTGTGTGCAGGCTTTGAACTGAGGGCTGGATTCACAGAAAGAGACAGAGAGAGTGGAGGATGAAGGGAGGAGGAAGAAGAAGAAGAGGAGGAGGAGGAGGAGAGTGTCAGAGCAGTTGGCGTGCTGTCAAAGATGTAACCCCCCCACCCCTCCTCACACTGAACACCTACCCACCTGCCCCCCGCCCTTCACCAGTCATACCTCACACACTCTGACACACTTTCTCCTCTGCTCGACCACACACACACACACACACACACACCGCCTACAGTCTGCTGCATGTGTGTGGGCGATTGTGTGTGTGTGTGTTTGTGTCCTTCAGCAAACTCTGCGTCGTCCTTCAGCTGAATCTACTCTGACTGTCCTCTCAATAAACTCACAGCACGCTCAGACATCAAGACTACATCTCTGCTGAACCTTACACACATTTAGTTCCTTCACACACACACACGCACACACACACACACATACACATACACACATACACATACACATACACACACCTCCTCCTGTCGGAGTGGAAGCTGCACATCCTGTCCTCAGTTCAGTAGCTAACAACTACAGACTGTGACTTAAATCTGAACAGAGAATAGCACGTTAGCGTCACAATCTTGTTTTTTTTTTAACCAGAAATAACCATAATAGGACAACATTGTGGCGTGTCGAGTAAAACCTAAGCTACAAGGGTTCATCTATCACTGTGAAAATCGTCAGTTCTTCATATACTTTGTATATTTGGCTGGCAAAAAGCAGACTCTAAACCAGAGATCTACCGCTTGAGCTGAGAATGAGGCCGACATTAACTGCAGTTCCCTTGAAATAGGCTGACCATATTCTAAAAACTCAAAAAGAGGACCCCCACCTGGTGGGATAACCAAAGATGACAAATTCGCTTAGTCATCCATGCGTTTATTTAAACACTCTGTTTCTGTTTGAAGAGAAATTTTCGATAATGTAAACATAAGTTGTTTTTAGTAGCCAATTGCCGCCAGTGAAATATTAAAAAGTAATGAAAAAAATCCTTAAAAGGCACAATACCCCTTCTCAAAACACATTTTTATGACTAGTTGTTTGCGATGTTTTTTATCATCTATGATTCAGCTGAACATTAAGTTCTGTGAGTGTTGATAAAGTGATTTGTGGGTGTGTGTGTGCATGTGTTTGTGTTTGTCTATGTGTGTGTGTGTGTGTGTGTGTGTTTGCAGTTTGGGGAAGCAGAGACCCTGTCACAGACTGTGATATCTATGGGGGAAGAAGCCGCAGAGTTTTTACCCAGAGCTTACCTGGCCCTGGGACTCAGCTGTAGTCTGCAGGCATCTGAGGGTAAGAACACATTAACCATCTTCAAGACTAAAGACTAACACTGCCTTTCTCTGAAGTCGTATAAAAGTCTTTGTTCATAATGAGATTTGTTTACCTGAGGGGAAACATTTTGCTTGTTTGTTCTCAAAGGCGTCAAACAAAAAAGTAATCCAATATTCAGAAACACTGCCTTTGTACCAAACCAAACTATCTGTGACCCATCTTTCTACACTTTTTACCAGAGGTCTTCAATAGGAGGCCTGCAGCCCCTGGGGTGTCTGTGAAAGTACAGCAGAGGGTCCACGACTTTTTTGTCCAATAAGCCATCACTTTCGTTCCCACCTTTTTGTGTGAAGTAAAAATGCCAATCTGAATAACGTTCATGCTTGTTTGTCATACAATTGATATACTGTCTTGATATTGGCATTGGTATCTGTCGACATGTTTAGCAGTGGCAAGGCAACACTTCTCCATGTACCTTGCAAATGAACCAGTGTATTGTTTGAATGGCTGTGTATTGAATAGACATTAACAAAGTACTTTTATACATGGTACTAGCTCCAGTCTAATGTAAAATACAATGTGTAATCAGGGTCCCTGCTCCATCTGTCTATTGGTCAGGGGGTCCTTGGTCTAAAAAAACACTGAAGACCCCTGATTTATACAAAGCTGAGCTTATATGGTACATTATATGATGATCTTGAGGGCTATCTGTCTTGTTCTTGTTTTATATGATTTGATCCCAGGGGTTGTTTGTATATTTTTATAACATTTAATCTCAAGGTTTAATGCTGAAACAGTGCAAAGTGAATTGTGTCTGTGTCTCTCTGCAGCAACATTAAAGGCTGATCGAAACGAATTCAACAAACGAGCACTGCGAGCTTTGACCAAGTATGTTTCTGCTTTCACATTCTCAATTATGTTTGTGTGATTGTGTTTGTCCTTTAATTTTCACCACATACTCAAGCTTTAAGCCGGCTATGTCTATGTGTCTACAACTTTGTTAAAGAAAAATCCAAAAGAAACAAATTGCATAAGCAGGTACTTCTCAAAAAATTTGTATATTGTGAAAAAATTAAATGTTTCTGCTCATTCATTTCAGAAAGTGAAACCCCGCATATTATATAGTCAGAGAGTGAATGATCTCAAGAACTTCATTCATGAAATTGTGAAAAAACAGAGTTGAGTCTTGTTGAGTAAGAATATTGCACAAGGTCGAGAAAGAAGGGACATTTCAAACAGAAATGATTTGCTTCTTTCTGACCATTCTAAGTTTTCACGCAATTTTTGCCTCTTTTCATAATTTTTGCTGCTTTTTGAACATAAACCTTAAACTTACTCCTATTATTCAACTTAATTTTATCGCTACTTCTTGCTGTTTCTGCCACATTTCACCTCTTGCTCTCGCAAACTTAGTCTTCAACAGTTTGTCTCTTTGGTTGAGTTCAGGGTTCAAGCGATACAATTTTGACAGCAGATATTTTTATCTGGTATTCTGACACCTTTAAGGTTAAAGAAATGTTGCACTATTTGGGTTTCGAGTGTTACATCAGGCCGTAATGTGACTTAATCTGATTTGTAATTAATTGCCCAGCTCTACTTGATGTAACCCAGCAGGTGGTCTGTCTCTCTCCTGCACAGAGCTCACTCTTTAGACCCTCTGGACTCTCAGATCGCCATGTACCTCTCTCTGCAGCTGGCTCTCGTGCGCCAGGTAAACTGATGGAAATGATTTTATGTTTTGTCATTTGAAAACATTGCACAGTGCAAGTTTTACCTGAGCTGTGTCTGGCAGGTATCAGCAGCCCTTGAGCCCCTGCAGGCAGCTCTGTCTCTGCGTGGGGATGACGTGCACTCTCTCCACCTGCTGACCCTCCTGCTGAGTGCCCAGAAACACCACCGTCATGCTCTGGACACCCTGAACCTGGCCCTCAGCCAGCACCCCGGCAACTTCAAGTAAAGCCCACTAACACAGCCCACTCACACAGGAAAATGTTGGTGGAAATGTCAGAGAAATGAGGATAAAAAAACAAGATCGATCAATAAGTGAGCAGATCACACTTTTTATTTATATTCATTATGAGGAAGAGAAGCTGAAGTAAGTGGTGCAGAGAGACCCTGTCCTAACACCAGTCCTCTCCACAGGGATTGGGTGTCTTTGCTACACATACACACACACACACACACACACACACACACACACACACACACACAAACTTGAACGCACTTGAAGCCTTATTTAGACGTGCTGGAGGGGAGGCCTGCATTGCGGTACCTCTGCCCCTGGTTCACTCTAACCCTTTTAACACTGTCGCACTGACCCAAGCCGAGCGCTGCTCTACTCACTGAAATCAAACATTTGCTGAATCTACCACCTGCCTGCTGCTTTAATGAAGTTGAAACATCACAAACCTACATAGTGATGTGTCCAGCAGCAAATCAGATGTCTGCTTTGGACCAAACCTTTGACCTTTTGGCTGTGACCTGAAGCACCACCATAGCAATTTACCAAAATCTGTCTTACTGGTTAATACCTAATTTCTTCTTGCCTTACACAATCCAGAAAACAAAGAAGAGTTTTCCAAAATTGTCACATGAGTATGATCCTTTGCAGCAAAATGCATGAAATTATCATTCAATAGATCTTTAGAGTCATAATTCAACCTTTTTAATGTAGTGATGTTTTAACTACACACACTAAGTGTAGTAGGTATGGGTGTGCATGTTTAGTCGCCTTAAAGGTTGAATATTCCTTCTCTCTTTAGTCGGCGCCAGAATTACCAGACAGCAAGCAAATTATAGATGTTTTTATTATTTAAGGCCTGAAGTGTTGCTCATATTTGAAGCTGTAATGGAGTCACCCACCACTATAGATAAATGACTCTTGCCATAATGCAGCAATGTTCTACTCCCAGTTACAACAAACACGGCAGACTGATGACATTTCATGGTGCAGTGCAGGTTTTTAGTTTTGTCATCTAGAAACTTGAGATTAAGTTGTGTTTACTGTGTCTGGTTAAACTGGAATAACGGAGTAACATTTAACCAGCTCAGAGTTGAGAGTTAGTCAGCAGAAAGGACCCAGGGCTAGTGGCGCTAGCTCTTCCAACTTAGCTTTCTTGGCCCTTAAAACAATATAGTTTTCCTGCCTCCTGCTTACTCTAAATGTGATTTCTGCTTAAACCAATGGACCACTGATTCTCTACCTCCTTAACAAAAGGTAACAGCCCGACCCTTTTTGGTTCAGTTGGCTCACTTCCCAGTCTTACAGTTTTAATCCCAAAATACATGCCCTGTTATTGCACAATAAAGTGTAAAAATTCCAAATTTGTCAGATCAATACAAGATGTGGAATTTTTGAGCTTATCTGCAAGACTCCTCTGAACCCATTTTCCAATACCTTAAATATTCTGTTGTAAAAATGAAGGTTCTCCTGTGTGGATTTGTTTTTTTGAGGATTAGAGGAATATCAACAACCTTTCTCTCCTTATCATTTAAAAAAAAACATGCCAGAGATACTTTCCTTTTGGAAAGAAGCTTTTGAAAGACAAAGTTTAAATCAGGCATTGATGGTCTGGTAGCTGGACCAAACTTAGACTTCATGTTTTGGAATTATTTTGATTTTATTTCTTTTTTATTTATTTATATATTATATTCTAATTTACTTATTTATTATATTCTAATTTTTTTTTTTTCTTTCTTTTTTAGTTAAAACAGATGTATATGTCGTGCAGTTACCCCAATCAGTTTTTTGTATTATTGTATCTAATATTTATATTGTGTTTGAGATGTAATTGGAGCATTACAATTGAGACAAAGTGGAGAGTAACCGCAGGAATAGACCAACCACTCCAGTGAGTTTCTGAGGAAAAGTAACCCTTTTTTGTCACTGCAGTCATGAGCTTTAACAAAAAAACAAAAAAACAAAAAAACAAAAACAAACAAACAAAAAAAAATATATATATATATATATATATATATATATATATATATAAAAATATGTGTGTGTGTGTGCGTAAAAAAAAAATTCTGGTTTGAAATCATACTTCTCTTTAACAAGTGGACCATTTCTATGCAGATTCTTTCTATGGTGTTGTAAGACGCATTGATTTGCTCTCTGAATCTGTCAGTGATAAAAAAAAGAGCTGTTTCAGCCATTGTCACCTGTTTCACTGCTGCAAGCAAAAACAATCCACTGAGGCAATGTCAAAACTTTTTTGCTCTTATGAGTCATTTTTACTCCAATCTCATGTAATAAAGAAGAGCCAGGGTTTGAAAACACAGGAATTCCCCTTTAAAGCAGTTGACAGAAGTTTTGTTTGAAACAATTGTATGAAGATGCATTTGTTATCTCAGAGAAATGATTTCAGTCGGTCCCTAAAAAGCACACAACAGGCTCATTAGCCATGCAGGAGGCTCCATTTTATCACCAGAGTGTCAACACTCACAATCGAGCCCAGTTTCTTCTTTCTAGCCATGTTATGTGAGGATGTTGCATCATCTTTCTGATGTGTTTTCTCTGTGTTGCAAAGCCCAGCAAAGCATTTCATAATTTAGCCATGTGGGGTCAGTGTTGGCCTCCACGGTCCCAGTGCAGACAGACGGGGTGCATCCATACATCAAGAGGGAGAGGAAAGGCAGAAAAACAAGAGAAGTGATGAAACAGTGAAGGGAAGGAATCACAGAGACAGAGTGGGTGGATGGAGGACAGACGATGGTTTTATAATTACACCCCCTTCACTCATCAGGGCCTGTATGTACAGAGAGCAGATCATCTCTCGCTCTTTTTCTGAACACACACACACACACACACACACACACACATACACACACACACATAAACACACCCTTCATAGAGACACTTGACTGCTTTGACCCATTTAAGAGCTCTTTTTCGGGCTCGGCCAATCACATCACTCTCTGCGCCAGGAATCCCCATCGCCCCGGTAACCATGAGGTCATATGGGTAGAGCAGGCAGCATCAGTTGTTGTTCCCAAACTGTTGTTATGGAGCAGAGAGGGAGGGAGGGAGAGACAGAGAGGCAGAGAGGCAGATAGGAGGAGAGTTTACTGACTCAATATTTACTAAGAGTGCATTTATGGTGGAGCAGATTTATTGATCTTGTATCGAATGATTAAAAAATGCCCTCGTATGACAGGAGGCGGTGTGTTATGATAGAAATGGGTCAAATAAAAGGTGGCAGACTTGCCTTCGGTTTCTGCAGGGATGTGATTCGGTAGCCTCAGTCTGACCCATCCTGGTGCATTTGAGCTCAGCTGGCCTGGGACTGACGGATGACTTTCTCTTTGACGAATTTTTAAACAAGGAAGGAAAAATCTGATGGCTGTTCATCACAGAGTACTTAAGGGTGATTCACTATACAATTTAGCAACATTTATTCTTCACTAGCATCATGTAGCAGTTCAAACATGCTGAAAAATCTACCATGAACTAACAAATGTGTTTTCAATTCCACAGTATGATAAGCAATAAATGGTTGCGTACAGCAGTAGAAGCTGCATCATGTGGCCGACTTCTGTAACTATGGAGCACATACAACTTTTCTTAAGTCGTCATTTTTGGCCATTTACATATGTAATTCATACGACAGCTATCAAGAGAGGAAATTTAGGAAGTGAAGGGAAACGTGCAGGAAATGGTTGATTCCATGAGTCAAACTGGCAGCCACTGTAATGACGGACTACAGTATATGTAGCCTCTGTATGGGGGGGTGCACCATGAGGCCAATGGCATGAAAGAGCATATACAACTTTTATGACTCTTTTATTCATTATTAAAGTTTGCTGGATGATAATTTAAAATCCAGAAGCAGATGGCACTGGAATCTCATTGTTTATGTATCCCTTGGTTTCAGGATACTTTTTGCCAAATTTCACACTCTTGACTTTAAGTGCAGTAGTCACATCTCATTTGTTAGTTTTTCATTATCATTCCAGGAGAATTTTTTTAAGACCCCTGCAACCAAGCAACCCAGATTTTAAAGTGTTTGTCATCATCTTAAGATAGCCCAAGGTATAGACCAACTATATGGTCAGTCGTCATAACAACAAGGTCAAACGTCTCATTGTGAGTTCCAGTGTGTTGTCTATGAGCCCGGTTTAGGAGAATTTTGCATCCATCAAAAAACCTTTTTTCATCTGGGCTTTTTAGTGAAGCATCCAGATAATTCCTGTTAAGTCTAAAGCATTTGTATGAAACGGTGATGGGGCCACTATTGCTTGTGTACTTGTTCAACACAGTAACCCATTGGGTTGGTTAGCAATAGCTAGCAAACTCCTCAGAAGAATGCAACAGCACAGCTGCTGCACAGATCATGCTGAACTGGGGACTCAATTGTACAGTTTGGTGAGAAACTTATCAAGTGATACACACAGACTTTGTGTGTGTGTCAGAACAGTGTCAGAGACCTCGCCATTGTGCAGCCAGAGTCTGTGCAATAGAGAATCTAAGTGGAGCCAGGTGACAAAAATATATTTGTTTTCTTTGTAAAGTTCTTGGCTCTCCTTCCACAGTATCTCACTATCCCTGACAAAAGCTACTTAAGAGACAGAGAAAACTACTTGCTGTCAATCATCATGAAGCAAAGAGGTGAATGTGAAACTTGGTTTTAAATGTCATATAACTAATGAAAAAAAACTCTGAAAAAGAGGACTTGAACACTATGCAGCCAAATAATATCTTCATACCACTACAGCGTGAAGATGGGAGAAACATTTCCATGGGGTCTATTAGTTATTTGAAGTTTCACCACCTCCTATTTGGAGTGTATGAGGAGACACAGTTTTTGTGGCGACCTCTTTTCGATCAAAGCAAAAGGGCATCCATGTTTTTTACAGTCAATGGTTGTAAAAATAAAAAGTAACGATGAGTAATGACCCATCGTTTCAGGACCTTTATGACCCGACCAAAAATTGACTTGTGTTTGATAAGCTGTGATATCTGCTACTCACAGTGCTGTGAGGATTGTATACATTCTGAAGACAAAGCAACCTCTTCTGGACAAAATCCATTGTGGCAGTTTCTAGAGCAGTCTGAGGATTGCTTACTGTGTCATCTGTCCTAAAAAGTATAATCAGGTTTTGATATGTTAGATAGCGCTGTCTAAACCTGATAGTATCAGTCAAGCTGTGGTTAAACAACAGACACAAATATATAAGATTGTTTACATGCTGAGACAGAAATGTTGCAGATCAGAGGTGGTAAGAGGAAACATTTTGAAGATGCAGTGTGTATCAAGTGTTATTGGAATATTTGCCCTGTTTACCAACAGTGGGTCTTAGTACAACCCAAAATGAATTAGACACGTGAAATATGATCCCAGCCAGAGTTTATTGATGTACTCAGGAGCCACTGGGCTGCAGAGTCAGAGAAAGAAACTTGAGATTTCTCTGTAATGAGCTCCTTGAATATTATTTCTCTTTTTAGCAAGCAACCCACATCAGCGCATGTCTTAGACATGTTCCAGGGCATGTGTTTGTGTGTGTGTGTGTGTGTGTGTGTGTGTGTGTGTGTGTGTATGTGTTTTGTAAGGGGTGTGGGGGATGTGGATCTACATGTGTAGAAGATCCTAATCTGGCACATGCATGTTTGTGTGTCCATGTGAGCAAGTGTGTGTGTGCATGCATGTGTGTGATGCTTGTTAGCCACTGCCTCTCTGCACCACAGCAAACTGTCAACTCGCTACAGCACTCCGAAGTCCTCCCTCTCTCCCCCACATCCTCCTCCATCTCCATCCTCCTCCTCCCTCCCTTCCTCTCTTGCTCCCTCTCTCTCTCTCTCCCTCTCCTTCTCTCCTCTTTTTTATCTCTCCGTCTCCATTTCTCCCTTTTCTTTGAAATTTTAATCACCCAGTAAACAGGCATGCATTTCAATGTGAAATGGGATTCTGCTACAGAGTGAGAGAGCTGAGGCGAGGGGGGTGGAGGTTGTTTGAGAGGAAGAGAGAGGGGAGGGAGAGTGATCGTGGTCTCTCAGTTTGTACTAAAGAGAATGATTAATCCCAGCCTTTGATTCTGCATTCATCTAACGGGATGCTGCAGCATGAGACGTGTGTGCATGCTTGTTTTTGTGTGTTAGTGTGTACATGCATGCCTGGCTCCTGCATGTCTGCACAGGTATGTGTGTTAATCTGCATGCATGCACTGATTTATGTATACACTCACACACACACACACATTCACTCACACACACACACACACACATACATATATAAAAGCAAATGGTGTGTGTGCACTTGTGTGTGCCTGCAGAGAACACACACTCTGATCTGTGGGAGTGCAGAGTGAGTAATACTGTAGCTGAACCACTTTTTCAGAGGAACATTATTAGCTATTTTTATACTGAGTTTACGCCGGCGCTCACCGCACTCAGCCGGCAACGACGTTTTCACTGTGCTGCACTACTCACAGCCATGTGGCCTCACGCACAAACACACACACATACAGCTTTCACCCAGGAGGCTGAAATGACAGCCTTGGTAACATGGTATGTAGTTTGAGTGCTGTAATCTTGATGAAATCCACCTTTTCTCGAGCTGCAGGGAAACACTGGCTGTGATCAGGTGGTGAATAAAAAGCTGGAAAACACCCCATCTGTCCTTAGATGGCTGAGATCAGCTAGATTTTTACTCTGATGTTTTTTGACTTTTGTTGTGAAACCATTTATCTTAATGCAGAATAACAGAAACATGAAGTTAATACAGCAGCAGCAGGAGACCAGTAACTTCTACTTAATGCATGCAAAAATTACCTTTCGGGGTTTCCTTGTGCTTGTACTGTGGATTTACCTTTTTTTTTCTATGTTGGAGCTGGCCCATGCCTGGTAGTGTTTCCCTTAGAATTTACGGCCTGGGGTGGGTGGGTCGGGGGGGAGTGACAAGAAGATGGACATCGTGGTGATGTGCTATCCAACACGTGATGCTGTGCATGTGTGTGTGTATGTGCATGTGTATGTACACTGCTTGTCTGTGGATGCATTGTGGTGTAACTCTGCCCAGTGTGCAAGACAGATACAAGAGGAGAACTGTGAAACCGTGACCATGCAGAGACAGAAATGACATCCTGTCACATGAATATGATAGATAACATGAGGCTTTATAGTCTTTTAGATTAAAAAAAAAAAATATATATATATATATATATGTATGGACTAAAAACCCCAAAAGAGTACCCCCTGACAGGCCTCCTGGAGATACTAAAAAAGAAGCCAAAGCTTTTCAAATATGACAAATTTAGATTCATAACCCATACATTCATTAAAAAACTTCTGCTTTTTTGTTCGAAGTGTAAATTTTCTATAATGTACACATAAACAATGTATAGAAGCCTGTTAAAAATATAAAAATAAAAGATAAGTAAAGATTTTTTTCTCATATTGACTCAATATTTTGAGTTAAAAAGTCAAAATTTTCACTTTATCTTTGAGTTTTGACTTTTTTGCCATCATTTTCACTCAATGATCTAAAAAAACCCTGACATTATTATTCCAAAATTTTGACATTGAATTATGACTTTTCATTTCCAATTTTTAAATTTGTATCTCATTATTATTACCTTTTTTATCTTTTTGTCTAATATCTTTGACTTTGAAAACCTTCTAAAAAATAGTAGTGGTGAACACAGAAGCTTGACTGTCCAACAGAAAAGAGTCAGAAGAGCAGAAGAAAGCTAAAAGGGAGAGTGATAGCGCATGAGCTAAAGGCCAAAGGCTAAAACAGGGGCTAAGCTGTTGGTGAAAATATTAATTTCGACCCACATGCAGCAATTATACTGGTCCGTTCAAAATTGAGAGTATATCAACACAAGCACCGGGCTGTGGGTAGCACTAAATGTAGCTGGCTACTAAACTGCGCTACAAACTGAGTTCACGAGGTTTGCTTGTGGTCATGTTTCAAACAATGTAATTCTTGATAAAGACATTACCTTGTTGTGTTGTATCCGGTGAAAAGTTATCTTGGACGAAGATAGGCAGTGTTACAAAGAATTTCTACTCTCCTTTCATTTTTTCAAAACAAACTGAAACAAACATGTCCAGGTTAATCACAACAATAAGGAGCAAGGGCTTATGGGAAACAAGAGTTTTTATTGCGAGGGCTGACGTTAGCTTTTTCAGAAAGCTACTTTATTTTTTATATCAGAGCTACTTCAGGTGAGGAAAGTGTTTCTCATCATTTTAAATATCAGACAGCTTCCTCCATCTTCAGCAAACTTTTTTGCACATGAAACATCAGTCGGACACTTCACAGGCAGCTTTTGTCACCACCAAAAAAGGGGAAGAGATTTCACTGAATTTGTGAATTTATAATTGTATTAAAAGCTAGTTGAGACTGTCAGCTTCTGTTGCTGCACGTTGTCATGGATGCACAGAAAGATAAGTCAGCTCTCCTTCATGCATGTTACACACACTGTCACATTTCGACAAAACACCTTCTCAGTGCTTTTAAATGCTCTGCCACACTGGTAATAGGGAGCCTAGAGACACACATTAACACACACTCACACTGCTATACAGACACACACACATACACACACACATACACTCCTGTGGACCTGACAGGCTGCTGTATCCTTAACACCACATCCCTCAGCAGCACTTGTCATCTGCACGTCAGAAAATCCAACTCTCTCCCTCCCACACACTTTCAATTTTCTCTTTTCCAACATCCCTCTATCTCCTAACACACTGCACACACACATACACACATGCTTGCACACTAGGCACAGGCTCACACACACCCTCCCCCCACTGGTCCACCGACCCGTGAGTCAGTAACGAGCTGCTCTTCAACGAGTTTTCTCCCCCGACACAAGCTCATCTCACTCTGTTATTGATCCTCATCCTGCCTCCTTTTATCTATCCTTTCATTATTTCCTCCGTTCCTCCCTCAACTCACCCCCTCGCACACACTCACTCATGACTTACACACACTCAGTGCACACACCCTAACAGGAGAGCACAGAATAAGTGGAGGAGCCTTCAACAACATGCTGAACATCATAGTCTCTCTTTCTTTGGCTCTTTTGCTTTCCCGCTCGCGGGCTCATGGATGAGTGATGCCCATGACAGACTGCATCCTCTGAGAGCTCCTTCTAGCAATTACTACACGCACACACACACGGGTGCACACAAACAAACACACACACTCATCAGAGACTCCCACATCACTTAACCAGTTGTCTTCAACTAAAAGGGCCGAGCGGAAACCCTCTATGGTCTCCACTCAACCACCACTCAACACACACGCTACACACTCACACACACACACAAAGACACACACACGCGCACACATGCACACACTCACACTCACTTAGAGCTTACTGTTGGTGATTATCTTTACCCGCTCTCTGTAAGCATTGATTCTCAGTTTGCAGCATCAGTGAGATGTTTAAGTGTTAACACTTCAGACTCTGGAACAAAGACAGGACTGTGTGTGTGTGTGTAATAATAGGAGTAACAATTATGAAGTGTATTTATGTATCTAATTTTATGTAAGAGAATGAAGCAGAGACTGCTTCACAACCAGCAAATAAGCATTATAACAAATAGTTCTTCAAGTTTCATGTGTTTTGTTTTGTAAAAAGGTGAATTACAAAAGTATAGACAAACACACACACACACATATATAAATATATATATAACATTTCCTCCCCACCTCAAACCCAACTATGTCTTCTTCTTTTCTTCTTAATTAATTTAGAAATATGAAGAACTGTATTCTTACATATATTTACCTGCAAATGTTCACATAAATACTCATATGATACAAAAACATTACAGTGTACCCATTGTTAAAAAAGGAAAAGTTGTACATCCATGCACATACCTGCACCTACCCACTTAAAAAGTGAATCTTGATGAATTTTGCACTTTTGTGAAATACTATCCTCTGCTTTGAGTTGAAGTTTACAGCCAGATCCAGACAGTCATAAAATGTAGAAGTGTATGAAAAAGAAAATTAAGTCAGTCATGGTTTTGTTTAAGCTATTTGATGTTTTCATCATTCAGACCAGCTTTGTATAACATGAAAACGTGTTTGCAGGTAGATTTTTAAGTGGTACTTCATTTAACCCGACTCAAATCTCAACTGTTTAATAGTTTATAATGTAAACTACAATGTTTTATAATGTAATCACTGTTTCTAATGTAAGAAGTGATTTGAATGAGATTGAATGTAACTAAATGTTCTTTGGCTCAAAGTTTAATTTCCACACAGGTACACTCTTTTAGTATGTATTTGATTTATTATATGGGTAATTGCATTCATGATGTGACAACTAAACATGAACAAGCAGTGAGTGATGCTCATTTTTCAAACTTTTTGTTTGTTTTTTGTGTGTTTTGTGCAGTTTGCTGTTCACTAAGGTGAAGCTTGAGGAGGCTCTCTTTGGCCCGGCTGTGGCCCTGCAGACATGTGAGGAGATGCTGCAGAGCTGGCAGATCCGCTACGACGTCAGCCGCTCCAGGTGTGTGTGAACCTCTGTTAGTTCATTTAACATCACAACATCAAAATCCTTTCACAGTTTTAACTGGGTTTTAACACATACTTCACACCACATTACAAGGTAACAGAAAGCAATAATTGGTGATGACATATTGTATGATGCTATATTTGTAGGTGCTTGACAGTGCTTCATTAAAACATTAACATATTTTCTATGAAACATTGTTCTCATGAATTTTTGAGTGTCATTTCTTTTGACTTTTCGTGTATGTGTGTGTGTGTGTGTGTTGCAGTGAGACAGATGACAGCAGCAGTATACCGATGGCTGAGAGGGTGGAGGTCAGCCCTGGAGCCAGGAAACCATCTATCCATCTCACCCTGCCGGACTTCCAGGACGCCTCCACAGGTCAGATCTCTCTCAGGTTTCATCATTTCTAAAACCAGAGGTCGAGTTAATTTTGACCCAAGCATGCAGCTGAATTTATTATTTATAAGTCAAATCCATCCTTCTCTCTGCTTTGTGGGTAAATGTGACTGGGGAAGAGAAGGTTTGGGTCGGTCCAGATCTCCCCTCATCTGACCCGTTGTGGATGAAAAGATGTTTGCCTGTCTGAGCAAAAAAGAGGGCATTTGTGTGTATGTTTGTGTGTGTGTGTGTGTGTGTGTGTGTGCATGTGTTTGTGTGTGTGGAGGTAAGTGGAGGTGAGTGGGGGGTGCTTTTTAAATATCAACGATGTGACTCACCTTAGCAACTCACCGTCAGCGTCACCTGTCTGTCCATTGAGCCCCACATGTGTATCCTTAACCCAAAACTATCAAAAAACAAAACTTTTTCGCCTTTTCGTCAATCACGTGTTTCAATGTAATTTTAATGTTGTGTCTTTCACATTTTGGGTCAAGAAGAGATTTATCTTAAATCTCTGGAGTATATTGAATAATTCAATGAATCAATTTGGCAAGAACCTTCTGCTGCCGCTGACTGCAGGAAGTATTTTTGCTTCAAGATGCCCGAATCCATAAAAACTACAATAGACACAGCATTTCATCTTTCCTTATCAAAAATGTGCTTTGAATTTCACATCCCTGCACTGTGCTTTTATGAGTCATACCATCATGCTTCACTACATGTGCTGTAAAACATGGTCAACACTCAGGGGCAGCATGAGCCTGCAGTTTTTAGATCACAAAATAGTATCATCTTTTGTAAAGTGATAAATATAAAGTTGTTAAAGGTAAATTGCAACTTTTCAGCCTCAAAGCTGCTATGAAGAACGTGTGGTGTGTAAATGTATACAGACAAATAAACTAAGTATTAAAAATAAGGCAACTTGTGCTTGGCAGAGCTTACTTGTTTTGTAACAATACATCTTGTAAATGAATCCTATGCTCAGGGGAACTGCAAATTAGTCAGTGCCACAAGCTTCAGTCAACAGCAGAATAAGCTGTTTGGCATTCGCAGAAAAGACTTGGCAAATTTTTGTAACGTATAAAAGGGGATTAATCAGGGTTAAAACAGTTATACAAAGAAATAATACACCAAACACAAATTGCCTTTCTTTTTGTACTGTGTTAATAGCCATCACTGTTAATGTGTGCTTTTGAAGATACACAGAATGTGCGATCAATCATCTGGTCCGACAACTACCCCTCACAGCTGTCACAGGCTTCAAAGATAAGAATAAGAAAATTTCATTTATATCCCCAATAGCCCCGTTGTTTTTTTGTGGGTCATGGAGAAGCATCACATCCAATTTCTAATAGTTTCTTGATAAGTTAGAAGCTCCCCATATTGGCTTAACTAACTAATCATGGTCAAATTTTAGGGAAGTTAAGAATTTGATGACACTTCAAGCAGTAATTTACCGCACAGAATACAGACGGTGTATTCACAAGTTGGCTTATTGCTTTTGTAAAGTTTAAGGGGATTAAAGTTGTTTGAATATTCAACCATAACAGTGTTTACATTTCATATCCCCATGCCTATTTTTTCAGGTTCCCCATGCCCGTCATTAGTTGCAGCTTCTCGTCTGGAGGCGGCGCTCTCCGAAGTGTCTGACCTCAGCTCCACTCGCCGCCAAGGACCCATGTACATCTGGACCATGCTGGAACGGATCTGGCTGCAAGCTGGTGAGACAAGAGATCACGATACAACACAGATGTAATCAAACAAACATGATGTTAGAGGACTGAGGGAGCTGTCGTGGGGGTGGGATCTCGCTGCCTGGTCAAAATAAAGTCACCATCAAAAAAAAGTCCCACATAAATGTTTTTTTGGTCCACCTTTAGCTTTGATTACAGCACGCATGCACTGTGGCATTGTTTCAATAAGCTTCTGTAATGTCACAAGATTTATTTTCATCCAGTGTTGCATTAATTTTTCACCAAGATTTTGTGTTGATGATGGGAGAGTCTGACCACTGCACAAAATCTTCCCCAGCACATCCCAAATATTCTCATTGAGGTTAAAGTCTGGACTCTGTGGTGGCCAATCCATGTTTGAAAATGATGTCTCATGCTCCCTCGACCACTCTTTCACAATTTGAGCCCCATGAATCCTGGCATTGTCATCTTGGAATATGCCCGTGCCATCAGGGAAGAAAAAATCCATTGAAGGAATAACCTGGTCATTCAGTATATTCAGGTAGTCAGCTGACCTCATTCTTTGGGAAAATAATGTTGCTGAACCTAGACCTGAGCAACTGCAGCAACCCCAGATCATAGCACTGCCCCCACAGGCTTGTACAGTAGGCACTACGATGAGTTCAATCTCCTTGGATGTTTTCTCTGCTTGATTAATGACAATGATTTGACCCTTCTTAAACAGACTAACATATTTTCCATGACCACACTATGTCTTTCACCATGGTTACTTAAGAAATGAGAAGTTACTTATTGCATCAGCTGGAGTTAAAAAACTTGTTACCAGCGGAAAGATAATCGCCCATGCAGGAATTATGCAATAGGAGGCTTGTACCTATTTGCTAAGTTAAATCCAAGTGGTTCCTTTTTTTTGGCCAGGCAGTGAAATTAAGCCCCCCCCAATACTTCTGTCTTGGTCATAGACACATTTTAGGGTGATCAATTACTCACAAATCCAGATCAAAGTAGAGTACGATTTGACTATAAGGTGGTAACTCTTCAGTGAAAGTATTCTCACAGCTGATTGTTCATCCTAACTGACCTGCTTTTCAGCTCAGCTGGGTTTTAGTCTCCATGGGGAGAGTATATTTATTTTTATTCAACGATGGGAGAGCACATTTTTTAGCAGTGCAGTCACAGAGTTTCACTTCTGGTCACTATTATCCGAAATGCTGGAGATTCTGTGTCGTAACATCAGGGAAAGTATTACACAACAGAACAGTTCCTGCTGCAAATGACATCTTTTCAACCACGTTTGTGTGAATTACATGATTTAATGTGGCTACAGCAGCTATTGTCTGCTGTATGTTCCTTCATAAAAACAAACAAGCTCATCTATAGTGGGAATAAAAAAACGCTGCATCGCCTCTGCGTTATGCTGTACCTGCATACATGTGGCCTCTGTGCTATTAAGGGCAGAGCAGCAGTGATGCATGCACTTATTACTTCCAGCCCTGCAGCCTCAGTCTGACTGGAGGAAGCTCAGCACAAACAAACCCCATCCCTCCTTTCAGCTGCAGAGTGTAAGGCATGAGAACAGGAATCCATACAGAAACCCAGTGATGCAACCAGCATACCAGTGTGTGACAGTTCAGGATGGGATGGGAGGAATGGGGGGAGGGGGGGGGTCAGGTCCCCTGTGGCTTTACTGTAATCTGAGGGTTATTTTTTACATCCCACCTCTGAACCCTGCTTCTTCCTTGCTGAGAAATATGAAAACACTCACTAATCTGCATTAAACTCTGTGTGACCAGGGGTGTGTCCTGTTACTCAAAGCCAGACTGAGGCTTTTTTTCCTTCCCAGCATTCTTCTTCTCATCAGTCATTTCCTTCCTCAATTTCACATCCTCCTCGGGCCATCAGAGTAGATGCAGAGGGCAGCCTTTGAAATGGGTACACTAATGGGCACGTCAATGGGAGGAGAACAAGTGGAAATACTGTGCCATGAAACCAAGACATCAAGTGACAACAAACAACAGGCATACAAAGGGAAAAAAGAAAACAAAAACAGGAAAATGGATCAAAAGGATGTGAATCATTCTTTAAAAAAAAAAAAACAGGAACAGGAAGGATTTCAGAAGGCAGATAACTTTTTTTCAGATAACTTCCTGGGATTCCCCACTGAGAAGTCTCTGGATACCGAACACTGTCATCATGCTTTTCTGGAGGCAGAAGTGATTTTATTTTGAAGAGGGGGTGGAGCTGGGGCGGCTAACAGCAGGTTGCAATATGAATCACTTTCAACCAGAAGATAATTTATTGTCTGAAGAAGTAGCTTTTTGAGCTTTTTTTATATTTGTTTATTTATCAGATCAAAAAAGCTCTGAAAGCTCCTTGAATGTACTGGACCCAAAGCTTTCTCACTTCAATTCCAAGAAAAGTTGTCTCATACACAATGTGACTTAAAATTTGGGCTGGGGGGTAAGGCATTTTATTCATATCTTGATATTTTTAGGCCATATCACGATATACAATTTACAACTCAATATTCTGACTTAGGCTTGAGACAACGCTTTGCTGCACAAACTAAGTAGGATTTTTTTTTAGTGCTATGGAAACCATTGACACAGTATAACACATCAGTTTTTATAACTATAAATGCAAGTATAAATCATAAATTCCAAAAAACCAATGTACACACCGATGGGCTGTACACGTTTGCTCTGACCTGACCATGTTATCCAAGAGCTCAGGTGTGCAGCAGGAAACGATCTTACACAACCTGAGAGTGCTGGCTGAATCATTTACCCTCAAAGCTATGAAAGAAACCTAAAGGCCGGAAATGACTCTCTTTCATCTCTTTCAGTGTAGGCTCATTGTTTCCCATCTGTGCTTCCATGACACACAGGTAAACAAACACACACATGGATTCATACAGCGTCCATGGGCAGACATTTACTCACCCACTGGCTCACACACACACACACACACACACACACACACACACACACACACACACACACACACACACACACACACACACAAATACACATTACAAACACATGCACACACATACACAAACATACACAGAGCAAGCAGAGTTTCTTTCTCTGTAGGTTGTTGACCTGGCGTCCACTCCTGACAGTGATTGTTAGCCCCCTGTGTCGGCACCCTTTCTACATATTGGCCAGCTCGAGCCTTGGGGGCGGGTCCTTTAGCCCTGTGTCGCTGTTTTATTGGAGGACACTTTGATGAAGACATAATTGTGTGTGTATGTGTGTGTGTGTGGGTCTGGGGTTTGTCCTCAGCATCACAGAGAGGCTGCTTCAGTATGTGATGTCCATATTTAGGCATGACTTTCAGGACTTCCCAGGCACAGCACCAAGTCTCACTCTCTCTTTCATGCTGTGTGTGTGCGTGTGTGTATGTGTGTCTATCCAACTGTAGTGTTTGTTTCTTTTTACCCTGTATAGTTTACATTTTAATTAAAAGCTGCTCAACTCTCACGTTAGGTCGTCTCTGTCACCTTCAGACTCCACACCTGTGTCCTCGTTGTTGGGGATTAGATTTTGGATTTGTTGCTGACAGAGACTTTATTTGAGCTGTCTAGCCGGCTGAAAAACACACATGTGACATACTAGAATTTAATTTCTTTCAATTATTATCAGTGTTTCACTATTTTGGTTGCAATATGTGGAACTTATTTAAGGTTCTTTGGACCTTACTATTCCTTATGCCTAGTAAATTTTAAGATCACATATCACTGGCAGGAGCAGAAGTAAAAGGTAAATGCACCATAAAAGAAACTATGATTTGAAGAGACATGAAATTTATATTTGTTGTAATGTTTGCACTTTTGTTTTACCTCCAACCTTGTGTTTAATTCTCACATCATGTTAAAGTGCCTAGTGTTCAGTTTCTATTCTGTTCAAATGCAACTATAATCAAACAGTGTGGAAACATTAAATACATAAGCATAAGCTCTCACCCTAGATATTCTCTTTTTTATCCCCTTTTCCTTTTTTTCTTTCTTGCTCTGTTGTGTTTCCTCTCTCTTACTCTCCCTTTTTCTCTTCCTGCTTCAGCTGAGTTGTTCATGGCTGACAGTCGACTAAAGGAGGCCCAGTTCTGCATCGCCGAGGCCAGTGCACTCTTCCCAAACTCACACTCAGTTCTGCTGCAGCGGGGATGCCTGGCAGAGCTGCGAGGTCAACTGGACGAGGCCAAAGGCCTGTACGACGAGGCGCTCGCCATTCACCCCACAGGAGAGAACATCCTCGTGCACATGGTGAGAGCCAGAATGCTTTTCAGGCTGACAAATGAATTAGGAACAAATGCACATCATGCGTAGATACATTACTCAAAAAGCTTTGCCAGTGAATTCAAAGTGATGAAAGCAAGGGAGGGTTCACATTATCTATAGTACATTATAATATGAGCTTTGCTTTATCTCTCCAAAAGACCTCCAGGCACACCAGGCTCAAAATGCTTTCTCTAGAGGGGGAACATTATTACTGATTGATAGAAGATTTTTTAGGCTAAATTATTAAAATTTAGTTGCTGCTCATTCGTGTCACTTTGTCTAAACTGGACAAAAGTCTTACCTCATGTTTTTGAACAAACATGTTTTTTCATCAACAAACTATTGAGTACAGCCTCTTTGTGAGGAAGGACATTGCATATAGGATGTTGAAAATTAATGTTGTTAGATGTTAAGGGAATTAGAGAAGTATGATTGTCAGGAGCGTGCCTATGTTCCCACATTACCAGTTTTTTTATTATTATTATTAAGTTGGTCATATGTTCCTACATTTCCTCTTTCTTTAAATTACAACAGATTTTATCCCTTTTCCTCCCATTCTGGAAACCAAGTACAGACCTTTATCCAGTAGCAATTGACCATAGATTGAATGTTTGTGTTAGCTTTTGGTTAATTCTGGTGCACCCATCTTTCTGTTTATTGCAAACATTTAATGTAAGGGCAGTTTGTCCTTTTAAATAAATTAAGTAACACAGAGAACTTTAATTGACTAGTCTCTGGTCAGATCGGTCAAATGGAGCACAGCAACTGGACACAAACCATAGTTAGCAGTGCATCAACACCCGAATAGAGGTTAGCAGAGAGAAGGGTGCTCCTGGGATCCTTAGGATTACTTATGGAGTCATTCTTTTTTATTTTTTACTTGTTATGATTGGGATTGCAACGCTTTCTGCTGCTGCTGCTGGAAATATAAGTATTCATTTGTTCATTCATTCATCATGCATTTGTTTTCTTAAAATTGCTTTGATTGTGGGAGGATAGACCTCAAATTGAAGGAAACGTAGGACCACAAGACCAAATAGTGACATTGTCTTAGAAATGGTAACGCAAATACATTCCAGCTGATGGTGTTCACATCATGATAAAACAGAAATGGTTGGCCTAACTTCAGGTTAGCTATCATTATTAGCTAATCATCCTGCAGAAGACAACACTGCACTGTCTGTCAGGTTATTGTCGTCCTTATTATCATGCTGTCTCAATGTTACACCTACATGTGTTCATTTTTAATGTTGTTGAATAAAGACAACTTGAGATTTTGACAAAGAGCAAATAACAAACACCATTGAAGGACTCCCTCTCTTTCTCTCTCTCTCCTGATCACTCGCCCACATTTCTTTCAACCAGGCCTAGCCCCTCTCTCTCTCTTGCTCTCTCTCCTCTGTGCTATAAAGATCCTCACCAGCCCACTCTCGCCCACTCCCTTGCACAGTCTCTCTCTCTCTCTCAGTCTGTCTTCTGGATCATCCAATGGATTAACCATCGCTGCTCTGACCTTTGAACTCTCTTTGTTGTCATGGTGAAGGGATGGCAGAGGGATATTCCTCAAATCCAGGATTCATACTGCCTGCTGCATGGGCACACACACACACACACACACACACACACACACACACACACACACACACA
>RPOG01003883.1:0-53918 GCA_008086565.1 Thalassoma bifasciatum | reverse complement strand
GGCGGCGCTGCATTAAAAACCCACATCATTGTGTAAAGGATATTAGCACGTGGGCTCAGGAACACTTCAGAAAACCATTGTCAGTTAACACAGTTCATCACTACATCTACAAGTGACAGTTCAAACTCTACCATGCAAAGACAAAGTCAGACATCAACAACACACACAAACGCTGCAGAACTCTTTTTAACTTTGACTTTTAATCTAATAAATTGGACTTTTTATCATTTAAATTGAACATTTGTTTCTAAAGAAATTGACGTTTGATCTCAAAGTTTGACGTTAGTCTCATAATCTTGACTTTTGATCATATAAATTTCACTTTTAACCACTTAAACTTGACTTTTAATCACTAAATTTGGACATCTTTTTCTCATAATTTTGACTTTTCATCCCATAAATTTGACTTTTCATGTCATAAAATGACTTTGTCACATAATTTTGAGTTTCAATCACATTTTTTTGACTTTTAATCTCATAATTTCACTTTTTATCACTTAAATTTGACTTTTAATCTCATTAATTTGACTTCTATATCTTAAGAATTTGACTTTCCATCTGAAAATTCAAATTTTTCTCACATTTATTTGACTCTTTCATCTCAAAAGTTTGAGTTCTTTATCCAATATGTTTAATTTTCTATCGGCTATATATAACATTTTACCTCAAAATATGACGACTTATCTCATAAATTTGACTTGTATCTCATAATTTTGACGTATCGTCCACAAAATTATGACTCAATATGAGCAACAACAACAAAAACAATCTGAAAAAATCCAAAGTCAGACATCAACAACACACACAAACGCCGCAGAACTCTTTTTGGAAATCATGGACGTGGTGTCCTCCGGGCCAAAGAGGAAAAGGACAATCAGGATTGTTCTCAGGTCAAAGTTCAAAAGCAGCATCTGTGATGGTATGGGGGTGTGTTAGTGCCCCATGGCATCATGGGTAACTGTCCCAGTATCTGTGAAGGCAGCATTAATGCTGAAAGGTACAAACAGGTTTTGGAGCAACATCTGCTGCCATCCAAGACACTTTGTCTGTTTCAGGGACGTCCCTGATTATTTCAGCAAGACAATGAAACCAAGACACATTCTGCTCCTGTTACAACAGCGTGGCTCCGTAGTAGAAGAGTGCAGCTACTAGACTGACCTGCCTGCAGTCCAGACCTGTCTCCCATTGAAAATGTGTGGAACATTATGAAGAACAAAACACAACAACAGAGACTTTGGGACTGTTGATCAACTGAAGTTGTTCATCAACAAGAATGTGAAAGAATTCCAGCTCCAAGCTTCAACAATTAGTGTCCTCAGTTCACAAAAAAGCAATTAAGTTTATCAGTTTGAACAATAAATATCTTGTTTTGTAGTGTATTCATGTAAATTTAGGAGAAATGAGATTTGCAAATCATTGTTTCCTGTTTTTGTTTACACTTTACTCAACATCCCAACTTCATTGGAATCGGGTTTGGATGATGTTGTTTGGGATCATTTGTGCAACTTTCTTGGTGCAAAAGCTGCACCATTTTCTGAGGAATCAGACCTTGGTGATAAAAATGGTTTGTTTTTTAATTTTCTTGCAGTAAAACTTTCTACAGAGGAGATTTTTCAGGCTCCTGCTGGAGGATTTTTATCGACCTGTTTGCAGATTTTTCTCAGCTCTGTCTCTGTCCCGTGTGCTGTTTAGTCAGCATCGTGCAGGATAAAGCAGATCTGATCCTGGAGGATGTGGAGCAGGATAAAGATGCTAAGCAGCAGGAAGAGAAGGAGGTGGAGGAGGTGGAGGAGCCAAAGCTGCGAGACGATCAGCAAGAGGTGAGTCAGGATCCACCGATGCAGCAACATCCGGATCTTTCCGTCATCGTCCCTGTTTGTTTATTTCTCTCTGTGACTCTTAAAGAGCAGCAGCAGGTGTGTTTGAGGGAAAATCAGCTGCAGCCAAAGTCCTGGTTTCATGTCTCCTTGATCCAATTACTCCTGCCATTAACCTTTAAATCCCTCCTGCTGCTCCAGCTCCAAATCTGCTGACCCACTTTTTCTCCAGAGTCACTTCAGGTCGTCAGGATTCTCCTGACAGCGAACACGTGATACAAAGAGAAACAGAAAAACAGAGAAATGCAAGGGAGAAAGAAGTCAGTACTAAATTATATATAGAAGCCCGTTAATGCCAGTTTAAACAAAAATTAAATGAAAACTTGGCTCTTTTTTTTTTTGATTTTTTTCTTTTTTAGATTTTTTTTATTTTTGAGATTTTTTAATTTTTTTAGATTTTTTTTTGTTGAAATTTTTTTTTTTTTTAGATTTTTTTTTGGCCTATATCAAGTCTAAATTTTAAGGAAAAAGTAAAACTTTTCAGTTATAAGGTTAAAATTTGAGATTAAATACAAGCATTTTTGAGAAAAAGAGTCAAATTTTTATAGATGCCAGTTTAAAAAAAAACTAAATGAAAACTTGGCTCTTTTTTTTTTAGATTTTTTTTTCTTTTAGATTTTTTTTTTTCAGATTTTGTTTTTGGCCTATATCAAGTCTAAATTTTGGGGGGAAAGTAAAACTTGTCAGTTATAAGGTTAAGATTTGAGATTAAATATAAGCATTTTTGAGATAAAGAGCCAAATTTTTTTAGATAAAGTATTGAAATGCTAAAATAAAAGTTGAAATCATTGGTTTCAGATTTATTTTCAATACACGATAACTTTTGGTGCAAGATTAAAAATCAAATATGGTGATTTTGCTGTAATAAACTTTTATACCTTTACAAATTTGATAATATCAGGACTCTAATCTCTAAATGAATTTGTTGTTTTTCTAAATGAATCAAAATTGTTCCTTGAACCACTAAAAATAATGAGAAAAACATAAAAATTCTCAAAAAAACTTACAACTACTCTTCCCTTCCCATGCTTAATTTCATTTATTTATTTTCCTTTGTATCTCATTAACATCTAATTTAACTTATCTACTTTTATTGCTCCTGTAACTTCTCCACTGATTGATGTGGTGAATTAATGACTGAAATGTACTCATGGATTTATTTATGATAAAGTTAAACATTAGAAAAAAACCATCAGCTCCACTTCCTGAAACAGAAATCCAGAGTAGTATACGACTAAACAGGTCCAACAAAACAGTCACACTACAGACTACATGTGGAGGTAGGAGGTTTGGAAAACAGACTCTGTTTCTCAAACACTACTTTAACCTGCTGACACTGAAAACCAAACAGAAAGTGCAGAAAATATCTGAGCATGTCGCCCCCTGTCGGTCAGAATCAGATATTACATTATCAAACTTCATTTTCAGAACTAAAGGAAAGTTCCTGAGCTTTATTTAAACCCTGTGCTGTCACTTTAAATGTCTCTTTTGTGGTTGTTTGCAGGTGGAAGGTGAGAAGATGGATGAGTGTGACCCAGTGATTGAGGACAGAGAGGAAGTTTTAGCTGAAGAAGAAGAAAGGTCGGTGATTTTTGTTTTTGTTTTTTAACCTTTTCTTTTCCTGATGTTGATCCCATAATTCACCCGAGCTCGTCTTTGGCGTCACAGGCTGCAGGCGGCTCGTGTGGCGGAGGAAATGGCGAGGAGGGCGGCTCAGGAGGCGGTGAGGCAGCTGGAGGAGGGGGGGCACACCGCCAAGTTCACCATCGAGACCCCCCCAGACTCCCCCGAACAGTAAGTCCTTTAAAACAGCAGGGGGCCAGATCTTTGCTGCTCGTCCAATCAGAGCCCAGAAACACAGAGCACGCTTCAGTAACTGTGCTGCCGTTTGTTCTCAAAGTCTGTGGAACATCCTGGAGGAGAACGAGGACGATCCAGAGTGAGTTTGGAGAAAGTGAAACTAACTTCAGCTGCTGCAGCTTCAGAGTCAAAGCTACCAGAAAGTTTTAGTCCCCTCATGGCGCTTTTCCACGATACAATTCCAGCCCGACTCTACTCGACTCTACTCGTAAAGCTGATACTAAAAGGTGACGTGGACGGACTGCCGGTCACTCATTGGTCAGAGAATGTCGTCTCTGCAGCTTCTGACTCTGAACAAATCACTTACAAGAGGCAAAGGAATAAGTCAGCGACGGGTTTTTAATGACATTTAAACCTGACGGCACAGAACCAGACTGAATGAAGACAAAATACAGCCCTAAAATGCTCCTTCATGATTCCTAAAGAAGTTAAAAGTCCTTTTTAAANATCAAAAATTAAAGTGATCTCACTGGATCCAGGGAAGAGTTGATGTCAGGAAGCAGCTCCTTCGTTTTCCTCCGCGTGCAGCAGCACCAGGCTGTTGTTTACCTCCGTTGTCATGACGACCCACATTGAGCCGCTGTATTACTTTAATGAAATCTTTTTAAAGCTTTTTTTTTTTTCCTTTAAAGACCACGGTGGCACATATGTTAGTACAAAATGATGTTTGTGTGGCGTTATAGATGAACATGCACGCACTTCTGCGCAGCACTTTAGCGCAGCTGTGTTATAAGATCCACGCCCACCGTGAGTCTGTAGTCGGGCTAGAGGAAAAGAAAACCAAACCCAGTAGAGACGAGTAGAGTAGAGCTGGAATTGTAGAGTGGAAAAGCGACATTAGAGTCAGAGCGATGCTTCCTGCAGAACAGAGAGAGATCTGAAAGCTGATTGGCTGTTGCAGCTCAGGGTCATCCAGTTTGGATTAAGTTTTTTCAGTTGCGTGCTTTTAAATTCTGAGAGACGGCTGCAGTGACTTTAGATTAGAGCTTTTACTCCACACTAACAGCTTTTCCTGCAAATGCTTCAGCTGGTGATAAATTATCAATCAATGACACTTTAAACAAAACACTCATGTAGAAAAGAAGATTTTCCTTCACTGGAAAGTTGGACTCTACACTGAGGAATGTTTGTCAAAAAAATGAGGACAACAAAGTGACACTTAACTTAAGTGAATAGATTAAAAAGTCCATCAACAACACTCCTGATTTCTTCCTCAGGAGTGTTGTTGATGCTCGTGCAGCTGAAGTCGTCAGGACGCCGTCGCCACCAGACGTGGAGCCGCCGTCAAAGCGAGACCAGGAAAAACAGAATCCTCAGGAAACGACAGAGGAGACGAGCAACGACCAGGTTTAAGTTTGATTTTATCTGTGATAGAGATTCCTGCTTTGGATCATCTCAAAAACTTGTTTCATTTTCTGAAATCTTTAACCTGAGAGCAACTCACAGCGCCACCTGCTGGTTGGAGGACTAGAGGAAACTTTTTTTTTTTTTTTTTTTCTGACTGGAAATGTAGCGACTCAATTCAAGAGTTTACTGTACAGAAAACAGAAAAAAACACTAAAAGACAGAGAAAGAGAACTTGGCAACAGGAAGTGAGATGTGGGGATTTCAAAATAAAATGTAAATAAAGACTAAAAATGACCATAAATGTGGAAATAAACATGTTAATCCAGCTCCAGTTTCTAGAGGATTTAAATAACTGAAGTGTGTTTTCTTTCTTACGATGATAAAATGTTTGAATAATCTCAGGTTTGTTGCACTGTTAGAAAAACTGTGAACAAAACTTGAATTCTTATCTGTTTTTTTTTGTTTCCTCCTCAGGAAAAAGCAGCAGAAGACGATGGATGTGGAGGTGAGTAAAATATCTGATCATTTAATCAACTAATGAAACTAAACTTTCATACAAATAAGTTCAGTTCAAAGTGCTTTAACCCCTTACTGCCTGATTTAACTTACGACTTTATCAAAAATGTCTTTGTTTGTTCTCTTCCAGATGCTTAATTGAGTTTTTAGTTGAGTTTATTAGTTTAGATGATTAGTTTATTTCACAGGGGCCATTCAAAATAAAAACTGTCACATCAGAGTTAGCTGTTATTTTTTATCTGTAGAACAAATATCATTTACATATAGACATTATAAATTCACCCTCTGACCAATTAATTGTGTCATAGTGATATGATTGTTTGATATAATCCTTTGTAGAATATGAATAAATAGGTTTTAGTGAACTAGAAAAGTCACCACAGCTGCATCAAGACTTGATGTCTCATATCAGGTAGGTCACAAATTCAACCGTCATCGAAGGGTTAAAGTGACTAAAAAGAAGAACAGAAGCATAAAATAAAGTAAAACATTCTACAAATCAGAAAGTGGGGGACCTGTATATAAAAAAGCAATGGTTTATGAAGAAAAAACAAAAGCACAAACATAGGAGGTTAAATAATCAAAACTGTTGAAGCAAAAAACAAGTTAAAGTAACAAGTATAAAAATATTTGGAATAAATGAATAGACAGGATAAGAAAAAAGGTTGAAGATGAATATACAGTTGTGCTCATAAGTCTTTTGTGCTGGTTGTGGATGAGGGTCTTTATTTTCTCAGATGGTAAAACTGACCATTCTTCTTGGCAAAAAGCCTCCAGTTCCTGTAAATTCTTGAGACTGAGATGGCCACTCCAGAACCTTCCCTTTATTCTGCTGTAGCCAATGGCAGGTCCACTTGTCCTTGTGTTTTGGATCATTGTCATGTGTTTTGGTCCAAGTACGTCTCATGTGCAGCTTCTGGGCTGATGAGTGTAAATTTTCCTCCAGTATTTTCTGATAACATGCTGCATTCATCCTTCATTCATCAGTTTGGACCAAGTTTCCTGAGCCTTTGTAGCTCACACATCCCCAAAACATCAGTGATCCACCTCCGTGTTTCACAGTAGGAATGGTGGACCTTTCATCATAGGCCTTGTTGACTCCTCTCCAAATGGAACAATGTTTATGGTTGTGGACAAAAAGTTCACTTTTGCTCTCATCACTCCCAATGACTTTGTTCCAGAAGTTTTGAGGCTTGTCTCTGTGCTGTTTGGCGTATTGTAAGCAGGAAACTTTGTGGCATTTGTGTAGAAATGTCTTTCTTCAGCCCATTTTTCCTCAAGTGCCTCCTTATTGTGCATCTTGAAACCTTTTGACTCTCCAGGTTGTTTCGTCATTTTCTTGCCATTTTTGTTGACTTTGGCCCATTTTTGATGCTTTTCACTTCTTTTTGCCACTTGTGGATCATTTGTTGTTACCGTCTGACTATTTTCCAACTTTTATCTTGTTTTTTGTTGACTTTAGCCTTTTTTTAACCACATTCCACTGTTTTTTTTGTCATTTTTTTTCACCATTTTATCTACTTTCTGAATTTTTTCCACGTTTTCCCCAAATTTTCTTGCCATTTTTTGTTGCTTTTTGGCCATTTTGGTCACTGTCCACCTCTTTTTTGCCACTTTTGACCCGTTTTTGCTACTGTCTGAGTGTTTTCCAGGTTTTGTCCCAATTTTCTTGCTAATTTTGTTGCTTTTTGGCAATTTTTGCCAACTGAAACTAAGTTTTATTCCTACTCTTTGCTGTTTTTGTCTCATTTCTCCACTTGTATAGTTTCTTTTGTAAAGGTAGTTTTTAACAGTTTGTCTCTTTGGTTGAGTAACACATCTTGAAACAGCCAGACCACATTCTTTCAGAGAGTCCTGTATTTCAGCTGAAGTTATTTGTGGGTTTTCTCTTTGCATCCAGAAAAATTTTCCTGTCAGTTGTAGCTGAAATGTTTGTTGGTCTCCCTGTTTGGCGTATTGTAAGCAGGAAACTTTGTGGCGTTTGTGTAGAAATGTCTTTCTTCAGCCCATTTTTCCTCAAGTGCCTCCTTTTTGTGCATCTTGAAACAGCCAGACCACATTCTTTCAGAGAGTCCTGTATTTCAGCTGAAGTTATTTGAGGGTTTTTCTTTGCATCCAGAACAATTTTCCTGGTGGTTGTTCCCGTCTCCTGCTCTTTTCTCTCTGACTGATGTTTCTCTGTCCAGTTCCTCACAGCTGCTCGCCGTTAAAGAGCTTCCTTCTTCGGTTCCCTCACGCCGCCGAGTGTCTGGAGAGCTGCAGGAAGCTGCTGCACGACCGCTGCCTCGCCCCCCCCAAGCTCTCGCAGCTGGCCCAGCAGCTGACGCAGCTGTCGAAGCAGGCGCACCAACGCTGCATGAGCATCATCGGGTCCCTCACAAACTCCAAGTCCCAGCATCCTCAGCAGCCTTAACCCCGCCCTCCTCCTCCTGCAGACCCTCCTAGAAACCCCGGTAGAGTCTGTTAGTTTGTGTAGATGAAACCTCAAAGTGCCAAACAAACCTCATCATCCCTCCCATCATGCTCTGCTGCTCTGCACCGCTTCGCCACCAGCTTCGCCGCCAGCTTCGCCGCCAGCTTTGCCGCGCCGCAGGTGATCGCACAGGATGATTGGTCGGTCAATATGGACCACAAAAGTTTTGACTTTCTCTTTAAAGTCTCAAAAAATTTTGTTTTTATCTCAAAATTATGACTGTTCATCCAAAAATTGTACTTTCCAATCTCATTATTTGATTTTATTTCATTTTGCCTTATCTCAAATTTTGACTTCTTCTCTAAAAATATTTACTTTAAATCTTAATTCTTAATTTTTACATCTCATTATCTGACTTTTTTTCACAAAATTGTAACTTTTTAAACCACATTTATGACTTTGAAACTAAAAATTTTCTACACTTGTCATTATTCGATTTTTTACCTTAAAATTTTGACTTTTATCTTGAAATCATGACTTTAAATCTAAAATTTTAACTTCTTTATTTCATTATTTGACTTTTTATACCAAACTTTTGACTTTTATTTTGAAATGTTGACTTTAAATCTAGAAATTTTATTTCCTTTTGTAATAATTTGATTTTTTTTAACTTAAAATTTTTGACATTTTATCTCAAAATCATGACTTTAAAACTAAAAATTTAACATTTTCATGTCAGTGTTTGACTTTTTATCCAAAATTTTTGACTTTTATTTTAAAATTTTGACTTTAAATCAAAAAATTTTAATTCCTTTTCTCACTATTTGATTTTTTAACTCAAAATTTCTGACTTTATCTCAAAATCATGACTTTAAAAATAAAAATGTAACTTTTTTGTCCTTATTTGACTTTTTATACCAAATTTTGGACTTTTATTCTCAAATTTTGACTTTAATTCTATTTCCTTTTGTCATAATTGACTTTTTATCTCAAAATCATGACTCTTAAACTAAAAATTTTACTCCGAAATGTCAGTTTCACTTTTTATCTCAAAATCATGACTTTTAAACTAAAAATTTAACTTCCTCATGTCATTTTTTTGACTCTTTATCCCAAATTTTTGTCTTTAAATCTGAAATGTTTTATGTATCCCAATCATAATTTGACTTTGTCTCATTATTATCACTGTTTTCTCAAATGTAAAATATTTTCTTTTTGTTTGATGTCATAGTCATAGTCTTGTAAAGGAAAATTCACCTTATTTTTCCTTAATTTACTCAGAGTGTTGGGCTCAACTTTGACCTTTGATTTTAAAATTATTGTTCCGCTCCATCTTTGGTTTTAGACTTTTAGGATATGAGAATATTCAGGAGGGTAAATAAAAACTATGAGACGTTTCTTTTGCCCTTTTTTTGGTTTGTTTGGTATGGGTCTGTGGTTTCCGTTTCTCTCTGTGGCGTCAGAAACGTGACGTGTGTTTTCGTTTCTGCAGGTTCGACGCTCAGGGTGAACGATCAGAGCGTGAAGCGTGAAAAAAACCTGAACATCCCTCGAATCATCACGACCCCAGAGTTGAGCTCCGTGACGGCGCCTGACGCTCCGCTCTCAGCTCCCAGGTGACTCTGCAGCTTCATGCAGGTGTGTTCATGTTCCTGTAAAAAGATGCTTTAAGGTCTTTGCTCCTTCAGCCCTGCAGGTGAGAAGGAGGAGGAGGAGGAGGAGCTGAGGCTGAGGAGCAGGTCGGCTCAGGGCGAGTTACTGTCTGCAGACCAAGAGTAAGAGAAGCTTCCAGCAGCTCTCTCTGACTCTCTCCAACCTCCTTCTTCTTTCTTTAACTTGTCTTTCTCTGCTCGTCCTGCAGGGGGCGCCCTGCGTCTGCAGCCAGCGTGGGCAGCGTGGTGATCCAGGACCGTCTGAGTGAGCTGGTTCGCCTCTTTAAAGGTCGAACAGAGCGTCAGAAAGAAAGGCTGGTGGATCCTGACGAGTCTGAGGGAGAAAGTCCGTCAGCGTGTGCGTACAAAAACTCACACTGCAGATTAAACGTGTTCAGATTAGGAATTAATTAATTAAAAACCCTGGAAAAAAACGTAAACGCTCATATCATAGACTGTATAATGAGTGGACACCAATGACAGAGGCTCTAACTGAGGCCTCCTCAGAAACTGCTCCCCCTGGTGGCTGCTGCAGGTTAAACCTCCTCATTCATTCCAGATGAGAGGTGGTAAAACTTTGTCATTTGACTTTTTATCCCAAATTTTTGACTTTTATTTTAAAATTTTGACTTTAAATCTAGAAATTTCAATTCATTTTGTCATAACTTGATTTTTTTTAACTCAAAATTTTTGACCTTTTATCTCAAAATCATGACTTTAAAACTTAAAATGTAAGTTTTTTGTCCTTATTTGACTTTTTATACCAAATTTTTGACTTTTATTTCAAAATTTTGACTTTATATCTAGAAATTCTATTTGCTTTTGTCAAAATTTGATTTTTTAACTCAAAATTTTTGACGTTTTATCTCATAATCATGACTCTTAAACTAAAAATTTTACTCTGAAATGTCATTGTTTCACTTCTTATCTCAAAATCATGACTTTTAAACTAAAAATTTAACTTCCTCATGTCATTTTTTGACTCTTTATCCCAAATTTTTGTCTTTAAATCTGAAAATTTTTATGCATCACATCATAATTTGACTTTGTCTCATTATTATGACTGTTTTCTCAAATGTAAAATGTTTTCTTTTTGTTTGATGTCATAGTCATAGTCTTGTAAAGGAAAATTTCCCCTATTTTTCCTTAATTTGCTCAGAGTGTTGAGTTGCTCAGGTGAAAGAATGATTTCACCTGTAGAAAAGTTTCTCTCCTCTTTACGCTGAAGTGATACGAAGATGTTACTTAGCTGCTTTGTGTTCAAGCCTCTTTGTTCTGAGGTTTTTGAATTAGTTATTAGACGTTAAAAACAGGTAATGAGTTTAGTTTTATGATGATTAACAGCTGCTGTTAGTGGGGAGGTTTTATCAGGGAGATAAGAAACTTTGTGAGAGAGAACAAAAACGTATAACAAAAGATTTGGGCCAAAACTAAAAATAAAAAAGGAAACTTATGAGATCAGTCTCATAAACTTACAAGAATAAAGTCATAAACCTACGAGAATTACGTAAAGTATTTACAGGAAAAAAGTCGTAGAGTTACTAGAAAAAAAAACTAAATACCAGACAAAAGGTGGTAAACTCAGGAGAATGTCGTACACATACTAAACAAAAGACGTAAACCTACAAAAATTAGTTGTTATAGTTGAAAATAAGTTGTAAACTTACAAGAAAAAAGTTGTAAACTAACAAGAATAAGGTCGTAAACTTACAAGAATAAAGCTGTAAAATTATGAGAAAAAGTTCTAAACATAAGAATAAAGTTATAAAGTTACAATTAAAAAAGTAGTGAACCTATGAGATATGAGTAGTTTATTATAAAAGTTGTAAACTTACAAGAATAAAGTTGTAAACTTATAAGAATAAAGTTGTAAACTTACAAGAATAAAGTTGTAAAATTATGGGAAAAAGTTCTAAACTTGCAAGAATAAAGTTGTAAAGTTACGATAAAAAAGTAGTGAACCTAAGATATTTGAGTAGTTTATTAGAAAAGTTGTAAAAATACAAGAAAAAAGTTGTAAACTTATAAGAATAAAGTTGTAAACTAACGAGAATAAAGTTGTAAAATTATGAAAAATGTCCTAAACTTGCAAGAATAAAGTTGCAAAGTTACGATAAGAAAGTAGTGAACCTACGATATTTGAGTAGTTTATTAGAAAAGTTGTAAACTTACAACAAAAAATTGTGAACTTATGAGAATAAAGTCGTAAACTAACGAGAATAAAGCTGTAAAATTATGAGAAAAAGTCCTAAACTTACAAGAATAAAGTTGTAAAGTTACGATTAAAAAAGTAGTGAACCTATGAGATTTGAGTAGTTTATTAGAAAAGTTGTAAAAATACAAAAAAAATTGTGAACTTATGAGAAAACAGTCATTATTTTACAAGAATAAAGTCCTAAACTAACGAGAATAAAGTTGTAAAATTATGGGAAAAAGTCCTAAACTTGCAAGAATAAAGTTGCAAAGTTACGATAAGAAACTAGTGAACCTACGATATTTGAGTAGTTTATTAAAAAAGTTAACTTACAAGAAAAAATTGTGAACTTATGAGAAAACAGTCATTATTTTACAAGAAAAAAGTCATAAACTTACGAGAATAAGTTTGCAACTTACAAGAAAGAAGTTGTTTGTGAAAGCTTATGACTTCTACATGTTAGAAATACAAAATTAATGCTCAGGTCTCAGTTTTTTAAAGCCTAAATAAATAATAAGTATGTGGTCAGAGAGTACAGCAAAAATAGTACAAATATCACAACAATTAAAGAAGAAAGAGCAATTTAAATATAGTGAAACATGCATGTTAAATGGAAACAGAAAATTAGAAAAGATGAAGTTTGAAGTTTTTTTAGCTCTAAATTCTGGTGCAAACAGAAAGAGACTATGATCCTGAACTTTTAAGAATCAGGAGTGAAAACAAAGATATTTTACAGTGTTGTCTTACGTTCGTTATTAAACCGAAATCTGCACCAATTTCCAGGTGAGATTGATAAATCAGGGCAGCTGTGATTGGCTCATTGTGCTTGAGGGCGGGACTTAGCCAAAGATCAATCCTGTAGAATTTCATCTCCATTATCCTGTAAAATCTATTTTTTTATGATTCTGTTTCTTCTCTGCAGCCCCCACCAAAGCTCCGCCCCCTCCTCCACCTCCTCCTCCAGGTGAGGAGAAACAGGTGGATGCACCTGCAGAGGAAGAAAAAGAAGAGGAGGAGGAAGAGGAAGAAGAGTGGGAGCTTCCTTTTAAACTTCTGGGTCACCCGGTGAAGTTTCCCAGAATCTCCAAGCTGCTTCCTGATTGGCTGAGAGTCATCCTGGATTATCGCTTCCCCTCCAGCATCGACCCGTTCACAGGTGAGTCAGATTTTACCGCCAAAATCCAACTAACAAAGAAAACCTGGACAGGATGGCAGCTTCAGAGCAGCGGTGCTCAACCTGTGGGTCGTGACCCCAATGGGGGTCGCTGGATGATTTCTGGGGGTCCAAACCATTTTGGAAAATTCAACTGATATTAAATCAAGCAAATTTCATTCAGGGCTGTCTTAGTTGTTTTCTGCTTCATTATTTTTCCTAAATTTGTTGTATTATTCAAGTTTTTATAATCTGAACTTCAGTGTTTTGACTGAACAAGTTCAATGAGCGGTTGTTTGTGAACTTGTTTACTGCAAAAACTGAAATCTTATCAAGTGTTTGTGTTTTATTTTTAGTAGAAATTGTCTTTTTATTCTTTATATGAGCCACATTCGACTGACCAGTCCAGAAAAATGTCTTATTTCGAGTCATTTAAAGACAAAAACGATCTCTGAATTGCTTGAAACAGGTCAAAAAAAATTTGCCAATGGAGTTAAAAAATAGTTTCTTGTATCAAAACTATTTGCATTTCAAGAAACTTGGAGAGCAAATTTCTTACCCCACTTGCAGATTTTTTGACTTGTTTCAAGCAATTTAGATTTCCTTTTTGCTTTAAAATAACTTAAATTAAGACATTTTTCATTTAGATTAAGAATTAAAAGACAGTTTTTACTAAAAAGAAGACACAAACACTTGATTGGATTTCAGGTTTTGCAGTGTGAACTGAACCGTGTTTTTGCCTGATTGTTGGTGTAAGATTTATAAAGACCTCCGAAAAAAATCTTAACACAAAAATTGAAAAAGACCGTAACCTTTCAAATGAGTTGAAAACCAAACCCTGTAACCGTGAGTGAGGAGGGCACACAGTGGACATGAGACCCTGCTGTACAAGGGTGAATTACTCACGAGACTGATATTCCCTGCTACGTTTTTTCCATACAGTCATACACCTGTGTGATATATCCATGTACAGCAGGGTCTCATGTCCACTGTGTGCCCTCCTCACTCATGGTCAACCTGAGTAATCATAAAGAAGTTACTAAAACAATTTATTTAAGTTCATCTGAGTTCTGCAAACTCACCAAAAATAAGTTGATCAAATCTACTTTGTCTTAGTTAACATTAATAATTTATTTAAGGCCACGACGAAGCATTTTTTGTCAGTAAAGTCAACTTGTTATATTTTACAGTGTTTTGAGCCCATATCGGCTAATACCGATATATGCAGATAAATTATCCTGCATCCCCACCAATTAAAGATGAAACAGATAAAAGAACATGAGTTCTGACAGCATATCATGGCAGTAACCTATCAAATAAGGTGATAACCAAACCCTGAAATCCGGAGTGAGGAGGGCACACAGTGGACATGAGACCCTGCTGTACATGAGTGAATCTTGCATGAGCTGTAAATGCTCAGTGGTGTACAACAACATCCCCTGCTAGCATTTTTCTATGATGCAAAGTCATACACTTATGTGATATATCTTCGTACAGCAGGGTCTCATGTCCACTGTGTGCCCTCCTCACTCATGGTCAACCTGAGTAATCATATAGAAGTTACCAAAATATTATTTATTTAAGTTCATTTGAGTACAGTAAACTCACAAAAAAGAGTTAATCAAATCTACTTTGTCCTAGTCAACATGAATTACTTTTTTTAAGGCAACGATTTTGCATATCTGTTAAAGTAAAGTCAAATTATTATTTTGTACAGTGTTTGAGCCAATATTGGCTTATACCGATATATGCCAATATATATCCTGCATTCCCAACAATAAAAGATGAAACCGATAAGAGAACATGAGTTCTGACAGCATGTCATGGCAGTTACCAAACCCTGAAACCCGGAGTGGGGAGGGCACACAGTGGACATGAGACCCTGCTGTTGAATCATGCACAAGCTGTAAATGCTCAGTGGTGTAGACCGACATCCCCTGATAGCATTTTTCTATGATGTAAAGTCATACACTTATGTGATGTATCTTCGTACAGCAGGGTCTCATGTCCACTGTGTGCCCTCCTCACTCATGGTCAACCTGAGAAATGTATCGTGCATCCCCACCAATAAAAGATGAAACTCTGTGTTTCTGCAGATCTGATCTACGTGGTCTGGCTCTTCCTGGTGGTGGCGGCCTGGAACTGGAACATGTGGTTGATCCCGGTGCGTTGGGCTTTTCCGTACCAGACTCCTGAAAACCTGCACCTGTGGCTCCTGATGGACTACACCTGCGACTTCATCTACGTCACCGACATCCTGGTCTTTCAGCCGCGACTGCAGTTCGTCCGCGGGGGGGACATCGTGGTGGGTGGAAACAAAAAAACATGGGCTGTTTTCCAAACCTCCTCCTCCTTCTGCTGAAATTCAGTTTGTAGCATCAGTTTGTGAAAACTTGGTAGATCTGTAGTAAACTACAAGTTCCCGGATGTTTCTACTGATCCGGGAAAATTTCTCAGTCTGTAACGGACCAGTCTACCTGGCGTACTGTTTCCCAAGAGGGTTAAGATCTTTAAAAACGTGTCCTTGTCTCCTCTTGACTCTCTGGCCTCGTCTCTGTTTCTCTTCTCTTTCCTCTTCTCTGGCCTCGTCTCTGTTTCTCTTCTCTTTCCTCTTCTCTGGCCTCATCTCTGGCCTTGTCTCTGTTTTTCCTCTCTTTCCTCTTCTTTGGCCTCATTACTGTTGTTCTTCTCTGGCCTTGTCTGTTTTTCTTCTCTTTCCTCTTCTCTGGCCTCATCCCTGTTTCTCTTCTCTGTCATCGTCTCTGTTTTTCTTCTTTCCTCTTCTCTGGCCTCATCCCTGTTTCTCTTCTCCGTCCTCATCACTGTTTTTCTTCTTTCCTCTTCTCTGGCCTCATCACTGTTTTCTTCTTTTTCCTCTTCTCTGGCCTCATCCCTGTTTCTCTTCTCTGGCCTCGTCTCTGTTTTTCTTTTCTGTCCCTTTCTCTGGCCTGGTCTCTGTTTTCTTCTCTTTCCTCTTCTCTCTTTCTTCTTTCCTCTTCTCTGGCCTCATCTCTGGCCTCATCCCTGTTTCTCTTCTCTGTCCTCGTCTCTGTTTTTCTTCTCTTTTCTCTTCTCTGGCCTCATTTCTGTTGTTCTTCTCTGGCCTCTTCTCTGGCCTCGTTTCTATTTTTCTTCTCTTTCCTCTTCTCTGGCCTCGCCTCTGTTTCTCTTCTCTGGCCTCGTCGCTGTTTCTCTTCTCTGGCCATCCAGCGTCTGGCCTCCCCCCACGCCAGGTAGACTGGTCCGTTGCAGACTGAGAAAACTACTGTTTCCCACAATGCACGGCACTAATGGCGTTTGTCAGTTTGGGGGAGCTCAGGTTGAGGTGAATTACTGACACCTACTGGAATAAATCAGCTCAACTACAACACAACAACAAAAATGTGAAACGGTCCCAGAGATAAAAGTGAAGTGACAGGAAAGAAACAGCGGTAAATCTGCTCACTTCATCATGAAAGAGCTGTTTACTTTTACCAAATTCATAAAAGCCCCTAAATCATTTATCACTTTTTATTTTACACTAACAGCCTACGTGGGTAATGAGGACGCAGTTTTTACACCAGCTGGAAAAATAAAAAGTCAGTTGGTTTCAGATTTATTTTCAATACAAGATAACTTTTGTTGCAAGAGTAAAAATCAAATATGGTGATTTTGCTGTAATAAACTTTTATACCTTTACAAATTTAATAAAATCTGGACTCTAATCTCTCCCTGAATTTGTTGTTTTTCTAAATGAATTAAAAATGTTCCTTGAGCCACTAAAAATAATGAAAAAACCTTTGTATCTCATTAACATCTAATTTAACTTATCTACTTTTATTGCTCCTGTAACTTCTCCACTGATTGATGTGGTGAATTAATGACTGAAATGTTCTCATGGATTTATTTATGATAAAGTTAAACATTAGAAAAAAACCATCAGCTCCACTTCCTGAAACAGAAATCCAGAGTAGTATACGACTAAACAGGTCCAACAAAACAGTCAAACTACAGACTACAGTAGTATGTAGTAGGCGGTTTGGAAAACAGCCACAAACAGATTATTTCAGTTTGATAAAATCACGGACTGCTCCTTTAACAGCTTTAACTTCTGGTTTCAGTGCGACAAAAAGGAAATGAGGGAAAACTACATGAGCACAGAGAGATTTAAGGTAGAGTCACGTGATTCACAGTTCACGGTGCTGCTGGCGTCTAAACGTGTTTTCTTTAACCTGTGTGTGTGTGTGTGTGTGTGTGTGTGTGTGTGTGTGTGTGTGTGTCTGTGTTTCCAGAACGACGTCATGAGTCTGTTCCCCATGGAGATCCTGTATTATTTCACCGGCGTAAACTCTCTGCTCAGGTTTCCTCGTCTGCTGAAGGTCAGGATCATTTTTCTTATCTGACAAATTTTACTGAAAAAAAAAAAAGAAATATTCTCAGAAAAACAAACATTTAAGCTGCTGAAAACTGTGATTTCATAAGGAAAGAGGATAAAAAAGACTAAACTGAAATCCTTCTCTCTTTCTCTCAGTACTCGGTTTTCTTTGAGTTCAACGACAGAATTGAAGCGGTGATGAAGAAAGCTTACATCTACAGGTGAGGAAATCCTCCTCAGACCTCTAAACAGAATTTTACCTCAAACCCCCAAAATGTCAGGTGGTGCAACCGTCCTGACAAGTATCCACAGTAATTAAACTCTAAAAATTGAATGTCAGTTATTGTAAATGGAAATTAAAAATACAGTGGCATTATTTTATGCTTGAACCTTTTTAAATAAAACATTCTTTGCAAAAAAAAAGAATTTTAAAGCTGTTGAGAAATGTAAAAAACTTTTGTCCCGTAATTTTCACCTTGTCAAATGTCAGGGTGGTGCAACCGTAACATTAGACTTTTATTTTAAAGTGAAGAGAATAAAACAGGAAACAGGAAACTGCATCAGCCAGAGGAGCCCAAATGACATTTGTGACCAAGTGGAAAAGTTTGTAGATTTCTCTGAAATACTGATAAAAAAGNTGGGGGCGCTCAGGTTGAGGTGAATTACTGACACCTACTGGAATAAATCAGCTCAACTACAACACAACAACAAAAATGTGAAACGGTCCCAGAGATAAAAGTGAAGTGACAGGAAAGAAACAGCGGTAAATCTGCTCACTTCATCATGAAAGAGCTGTTTACTTTTACCAAATTCATAAAAGCCCCTAAATCATTTATCACTTTTTATTTTACACTAACAGCCTACGTGGGTAATGAGGACGCAGTTTTTACACCAGCTGGAAAAAGAAAAAGTCAGTTGGTTTCAGATTTATTTTCAATACACGATAACTTTTGGTGCAAGATAAAAAATCAAATATGGGGATTTTGCTGTAATAAACTTTTATACCTTTACAAATTTGATAAAATCAGGACTCTAATCTCTCCCTGAATTTGTTGTTTTTCTAAATGAATTAAAAATGTTCCTTGAACCACTAAAAATAACGAAAAAAACATAAAAATTCTCAAAAAAATTTCAACTTCCTTCCCATGCTTAATTTCATTTATTTATTTTCCTTTGTATCTCATTAACATCTAATTTAACTTATCTACTTTTATTGCTCCTGTAACTTCTCCACTGATTGATGTGGTGAATTAATGACTGAAATGTTCTCATGGATTTATTTATGATAAAGTTAAACATTAGAAAAAAAAACCATCAGCTCCACTTCCTGAAACAGAAATCCAGAGTAGTATACGACTAAACAGGTCCAACAAAACAGTCACACTACATACTGCTGTAGTATGTAGTAGGCGGTTTGGAAAACAGCCACAAACAGATAATTTCAGTTTGATAAAATCACGGACTGCTCCTTTAACAGCTTTAACTTCTGGTTTCAGTGCGACAAAAAGGAAATGAGGGAAAACTACATGAGCACAGAGAGATTTAAGGTAGAGTCACGTGATTCACAGTTCACGGTGCTGCTGGCGTCTAAACGTGTTTTCTTTAACCTGTGTGTGTGTGTGTGTGTGTGTGTGTGTATGTGTGTGTGTGTGTGTGTGTTTGTGTTTCCAGAACGACGTCATGAGTCTGTTCCCCATGGAGATCCTGTATTATTTCACCGGCGTAAACTCTCTGCTCAGGTTTCCTCGTCTGCTGAAGGTCAGGATCATTTTTCTTATCTGACAAATTTTACTGAAAAAAAAAAACAAATATTCTCAGAAAAACAAACATTTAAGCTGCTGAAAACTGTGATTTCATAAGGAAAGAGGATAAAAAAGACTAAACTGAAATCCTTCTCTCTTTCTCTCAGTACTCGGTTTTCTTTGAGTTCAACGACAGAATCGAAGCGGTGATGAAGAAAGCTTACATCTACAGGTGAGGAAATCCTCCTCAGCTCTCCAAACAGAATCAATCAAATGCTTGGGGATATAAAAAAATAGAAATTGTCCCCAAAAGCAGCCAATAAATAATGTGAAGGTGTTAAAGTTATTAGAAACTCCCACATGAAATTGTATAAAAATTGATGCACGATCTTATTCCTTCAGTTCGACTCTGCAGACCTGAACTTCTTGTCACTTTTTGCCAATAAAGTGATCTGTGGACTTAACCTGCTGGACTCCTGCAACTTTCTGCAATTTTTGAAAGGATCTGACTCTGATTGGAGGGGCTTCAAACTTAACTACTGGATTTAACTGAACCACTGCCCAGAGGGGTAGTCGGGGATTTTAATCCTAAAAAAATACACAACACAGCTTCGTCACATCCCGCCTCGATTACTGTAACTCTCTTCTCTTTGGTCTCCCACATAAATCCCTCCATAAACTCCAGCTGGTTCAGACTAGTGACCCCCACTATCCCCAGAGGTGACTGAAGCATAAGAAAACGTGCGCGTAGGACACATGCACTAATAAGCGTATCCAAACATGGACATTATGACAACACAAGAAAGAACAACAGCCTGAAAACCATGTTATGATTTTACATGTAGCAGTTTAATATGAAATAAAAGCAGAATATATCAAAGTTATTTCTCTGTAATTTGTGAACGAACATTGTTGCAGTCGTGTGCAAACTCAATTTTGGTTCAATACTTTCATTTTCATATTAGAACAAGAATAATTCAGTTTAAGTAATAATCATAAACTGTAGCTCTGAGTAAACGTGAACATTGTTGCAGTGAAAGTTAACTTTTTGGGATAAATGTTTCAGTGTTTATCTCACTAATGAAATGGATGGGCACTATGGAGCACAGCAAGTTCATCCTGGGTTTAATCATCCTCCACGTTCACACAAGATATATATTTATTTTTAATCAATATCAGGGCCAAGAAAGTCTTTTCACAAAGGTATGTTGAGCCAAACGGTGTTAGTACCTGAGTTGTGGTCTGAGATAGCTGTGGATATTCCCTGTACACTGAAATCATCTTACGACCCCCCCTCCAAGGTCTCGCGACCCCCCTGTGGGTCCCGACCCCCACTTTGGGAACCCCTGATTTTAACTCTATTTTGTTTTATGTGTTTTCACCCTTTGTAAAGCGACCTTGGGTGTCTTGAAAGGCGCTTTGAAATGAAATGTATTATTATTATTATTATTATTATAATTTCAACAGTCACCATTTAACAGGGTCACACTTTTCACTGAAACACCGGGAGCATTTTTAATCACTGCTGTTGTTGTCTGTTGGTGTTTTTGTGTTTTTCATTGCTGTGTTTTGTCTTTTTTGTGTGTGTGTGTGGGTGTGTTCAGGGTGATCCGGACCTCCACCTACCTGCTCTACTCTCTGCACATCAACGCCTGTCTCTTCTACTGGGGCTCCGCCTACGAGGGGCTGGGCTCCACCAAGTGGGTCTACAACGGGAAAGGGAACGCGTGAGTTCGTCTGAACGACTGTCTGAAGACTTTCTAAAGTTTTTCTTCTGCTCTGACTCTGTTTTATGTTTCTAACCCCCCCCTCCCTCCCTCAGGTATATCCGCTGTTATTACTTCGCTGTGAAAACCCTGATCACCATCGGGGGGCTCCCTGACCCCACCACCGTCTTCGAGATCTGCTTCCAGCTCATCAACTACTTCGTGGGCGTGTTTGCTTTCTCCATCATGATTGGTCAGGTCGGTTCAACCTTTATAACTTTAAACCTTTAAACCTTTACTTTAAACAAACTGACTTTTTCCAAGTTTAATCCCAACTATCTGGCCATTTTTGAAACTTTTCACTGTTTTACATCATTTTTTTCACCATTTTTGCTTCTTTCTGAATTTTTTGAAGTTTCCTAAGAAAATTTTCCTCTAATTTTTGTCCCTTGGACAATTTTTTGCAACATTCTGACAAATTCCCAATTTAATCCCAACTTTAATGCCGATTTCGTTGCTTTTGTTGCCATTTTTTACCACTTTTTCAGTCACTTTTTTTGCCACGTTTTAAATTTTCTATGGTTATCTTCACTTTTTTTTCTTGCTGATTGTTGCTTTTTGTCCATTTTTGTCACTTTTCACTTCTTTTTTGACACTTTTGGACCATTTTAGTTCGATACTCCAACTATTTTCCAGGTTCACTCCCAATATTCTTGACAGTTTATGTTGTTTTTGACTCTTTTTGTCACTTTTCACTTATTTTTTTGCAACAAACTGACTTTTTTCCAAATGTAATCCCAACTATCTTGCCATTCTTGTCACTTTTCACTGTTTTTCGTCACTTTTTTCACCATTTTTGCTTCTTTCTGAATTTTTTGAAGTTTCCTAAGAAAATTTTCCTGCTATTTTTTGTTGCTTTCTGGCCTTTTTAGTCCCTTTTTGCTCTATTTTGCCAAATTTGGACAATTTTTTGCAACATACTGACTAATTCCATATTTAATCCCAACTTAAATGCCAATTTCGTTGCTTTTGTGGCCATTTTTTCCCACTTTTTCACTTTTTCAGTCACTTTTTTTGCCACGTTTTAAATTTTCTAAAGTTTCCTCCACTTTTTACTTGCCGATTGTTGTTGCTTTTTGTCCATTTTTGTCACTTTTCACTTCTTTCTTGACACTTTTGGACCATTTTAGTTTAATCCCAACTATTTTCCAGGTTCACTCCCAATATTCTTGACAGTTTATGTTATTTTTGACTCTTTTTGCCACTTTTGGGCATTTTTTTTGCAACAAACTGACTATTTTCCAAGTTAAGACCCAACTTTGTTGCTTTTTATAATAATAATAATTATAATAATAATAATAATAATAATAATAATAATAATAATAATAATAACAAATTTTATTTATAGAGCGCTTTTCTAAACACTCAAAGACACTTCACAGACATTAAAAACATCAAGTAAAACAACACAGTAATGATAACAATAATAAGAACCTGTAACAAAACAAAACCATGAGATACATTAAAAGCAGTTAGACTTTTATTTTGGTCAACTTTAGCCATTTTTTTCACTTTCACTTTTTTTTTTTCACTTTTTTTCACAGTTTTTGCAACTTTCTGAATTTTTCAAGTTTCTTCTGGAATTTTCTCACTAATTTTTTGTCACTTTTTACTCTATTCTTCCACAATTTGACTGTTTTTTGCTGATTTTTGAGTATTTACAGATTTTATCCCAATTTATATGCCAGTTTTTCTGCTTTTTGGTAACTTTTACCGCCTCAAACTCAGTTTTATTTCTCCTCTTTGCTGTTTTTCCTCTTTTCTCCACTTGTATAGTTTCTTTTGTAAAGTTAGTTTCTAACAGTTTGTCTCTTTGGTTGAGTAACTCTGGTGTAGAACAGAAAACATCTGCTGTAAAAACTGTAGCTGATGTTTCTCTGTCTGACATTAGAATATTGCAGTAGGACAGTTTGGGATTTAATCTAATTTGTAATTAGTTCCCCAGCCCTAGTTTAAAACTTTAAAGCTGTTTCTGTGAAAGTTAACTCTTTGTCTGATCTGGTTTCTGTGTCTCAGATGAGAGACGTGGTCGGCGCGGCGACGGCCGGAGAGAATTATTACCGCGCCTGCATGGACAGCACGGTGAAGTACATGAACTCTTACAGCATCCCCCGAGAAGTTCAGAACCGCATCAAGACCTGGTACGACTACACCTGGAAGAGCCAGGGCATGCTGGGTAAGAAACAGACACCTGGAGGTAGAGTCAGGGCATTTGGGACTAAAGAAAGAAAAGGATGAATAAGGAAATAGTTGATACAGGGAAAGATGGAAAGAAAGAAAAAGAAATAAAGAAAAGGAGACAGGATAAAAGAGGAGGAAGAAAGAAAGAAAGAAAGAAAGAAAGAATGAATGAAAAGGGAAAGCAAATTTGCAACTTTTTTCGAAGTCCCAGATGTTAGAAAGATATTCACAGATTCAACTTTCCCCGATCAATATCATCGGAGCATCGCAGAAACAAAACAGAAACATCTCTGCAATCAGAGCAATGTAGACTGCGAACTACAATTATTATTTTCTCAAAACGAGTTCTCCTCCGCGACACAGAGCCAGCTCATGCAGGGCTGCTCAGGGACCGTCTGCAAATTGCAACACGGGAAAAATATGATACAATAATATTCAATAACTTCACCCAGGAGTCAAGTGTCTTGTTGCAGTGTCACCACAAAAGACACAGATTATGTTTACTGTGAGTTTGATGACACTACAACAAGAAACAAGAGAACTATTGATTATTTAGCTACAATTATGGGGGAAAAAATGATGTACAAATGACCACAATTAGAGCTGTAGCATATTCTAGAGCAATGATTCCCAACCTGTGGGTGGCGGCCCCCTGGTGGGCCGTGAAGGTATTGCAAGTGGGCCGCGAAACCATTTCCAAAATGGTTTGATTTTATTGGAGTGTAATTATATAAAGATAAAAGGTCCAAATGTACAAAATATAAAAAGATGGAAATGTACAGAATGCCATTTAAAACAAAACTCAGTCAAGTTTTAAAGGAAATGTGTTAAAGCCCCATAGGTACCATGACCTGAAACATAACAACAACCTGAAATGTTATAAAAATAAATGTAATTAAACCCAATTTTTAAAAACTTTTTCAAAATGTATCAAAAGTGCTGAGCCTGAAATGTTACAAAAAGAATATAGTAAAACCCAGAATGCAAAAAGTTGTTGTATTTTGGGCAAGAAGTTAGTAGGTTTTTGGTTTAAGATCTGTCTTATTAAGGACAAGTTGTTATATTGAGTCTTTGTTACGTTTGGGACACACTTCATATTTGTGGAGACACTGCAAAAAGACACTTGACTCTGAATACGCTGTCGTAAAAAAAGGGAGGGAATGAAAGAATTAAAGAAAGATAAAATAGATGAAAGAATCAAGGAGGAAGAATTTAAGAAAAAATAAGGAAGAAGAAGGGAAAAAGAGCAAGACAAGAAATGATTAAAAAAAGAAGAAGTGAGTTGAAATGAATGTTTCCTCTTTCCTCCAGATGAGCAGGAGTTGCTGGTTCAACTTCCCGCTAAAATGAGGTTGGACATGGCCGTGGACGTCAACTACGCCATCGTCAGCAAAGTGGCTTTGTTTCAGGTCAGAGACGGAAAAATTAACTTTATTAACGAGTGTTTTCAGACTTTATTCCTCCCAGAAATCAGTTTTCAAACATGATGAAGAGCAGACGGAGGCTCGCTGACGCCCCCGTGTGGCTGCATGAATAACAACATTTTCTCTCCTCTGATAAGAGTTTATAAAGTTTTCTTTTCTAAAGTTGTGTTTTCCTCTCAGGGCTGTGACAGACAGATGGTGTTTGACATGTTGACCAGACTCAAGTCTGTGGTTTATTTACCCGGAGACTTCGTCTGCAAGAAGGTGAGTTCACTCCCCTGAGAAACTACAGCTTTAAACATCTTAAAATAATCTAATCACCATTATTTTACCCTAATATTCTGATTATTTGCTGATTATTTCTAAGTCTTTTGTCTTATGTTTTAAAACAAACACATCAGAGGAAATGAACTCTGACAATTTCCCAAGTTTTTTTCCGCCAATTTTCTTGCCAAATTAGTTTGCTTTTTGTCAGTTTTAACCACTTACAACACTTTTTTTGGTCAATTTTGGATAATTTTTGCTTCTTTCTGACTATTTTTCAAGTTGAACCCATATTTTCTCACTCATTTTTGTTGCTTTTTGTCTTTCTTAATCACTTTTACTCTTTTTTTGCCAATCATTTTTCACCATTTTTTCTACCTCCTGACTATTTTTCGACATATTATCCCATTTTTCTGTTGCTTTTATCAATTTTAATCACTTTTCACTCTTTTCTTCACTTTAAGACCATTTTGCTTCTTCCTGACCCCAATGTTTTTACGAATTTTGTTGCCTTTGCGCATTTTACCACTTTTCCTTCCATGTCGTCACTTCTTTCACCATTTTACTCCCTGGGAACAATTTCCCAAGTTTTTTTCCCCCAATTTTCTTGCCAAATTGTATTGTGTTTTTGCCTGTTTTTATCGCATTTTTTTTGTCAATTTTGGATAATTTTTGCTTCTTTCTGACTATTTTTCAAGTTGAACCCATATTTTCTCACTCATTTTTGTTGCTTTTTGTCTTTTTTAATCACCTCCTGGCTATTTTGTTTGCACATTATCCCATTTTCTTACCGTTTTCTGTTGCTTTTTGTCAATTTTAATCACTTTTCACTCTTTTTTTTGCCACTTTTGGACCATTTTTGCTTCTTTCTGACCCCAATGTTTTTACCAATTTTTGTCCTCACTTTTTTCATTTTTTTTACTTTTTCCATACCATTTCCAAAGTTTTCTCCCAATTTTCTTGCCAATTTTTGTTGCTTTTTTGTCAGTCTGAACCACTTATTGTCACTGTTTTCACCATTTTTTTTACCTTCTGACTATTTTTCGACATATCATCCCATTTTCGTACCGTTTTCTGTTGCTTTTTGCACATTTTAATCACTTTTCACTCTTTTTTTGCCACTTTTGGACCATTTTTGCTTCTTTCTGACCACAAAGTTTTTACCAATTTTTGTTGCCATTGTACATTTTACCACTTTTCCATTTTTGTCCTCACTTCTTTCACCATTTTACTCCCTGGGAACAATTTCCCAAGTTTTTTCCCCCAATTTTCTTGCCAAATTAGTTTGCTTTTTGTCTGTTTTTACCACTTACAACACTTTTTTTGTCAATTTTGGACCATTTTTGCTTCTTTCTGACTATTTTTCATGTTGAACCCCTATTTTCTCACTCATTTTTGTTGCTTTTTGTCTTTAATCACTTTTACTCTTTTTTTGTCAATCATTTTTCACCATTTTTTCTACCTCCTGACTATTTTTCAACATATTATCCCATTTTTCTGTTGCTTTTATCAATTTTAATCACTTTTAACTCTTTTTTTTTTGCCACTTTTGGACCATTTTTGCTCCTTTTTGACTACTTTTTTAAGTTTTACCCCAATGTTTTTACCAATTTTGTTGCCTTTGCGCATTTTACCACTTTTCCTTCCATGTCGTCACTGTTTTCACCATTTTACTCCCTGGGGACAATTTCCCAAGTTTTTTTCCCCCAATTTTCTTGCGATATTGTGTTGTTTTTTGCCTGTTTTTATCACTTTTTTTTTTGTCAATTTTGGACCATTTTTGCTTCTTTCTGACAATTTTTCAAGTTGAACCCATATTTTCTCACTCATTTTTGTTGCTTTTTGTCTTTTTTAATCACCTCCTGACTATTTTGTTTGCACATTATCCCATTTTCTTACCATTTTCTGTTGCTTTTTGCCAAATTTAATCACTTATCACTCTTTTTTGCCACTTTTGGACCATTTTTGCTTCTTTCTGACCCCAATGTTTTTACCATTTTTTACCAGTTGTCCCTTTTTGTCATCACTTTTTTCTTTTTTTTACTATTTCCATTCCATTTTCCAAGTTTTCTCCCAATTTTCTTGCGAATTTTTGTTGCTTTTTGTCTGTTTTTACCACTTTTTGTCACTTTTTTCACCATTTTTTTTACCTTCTGACCATTTGTGGAAGTAATATCCCATTTTTCTTGTCATTATCTGTTGCTTTTTGTCCATTTTTATCACTTCTTCGTCTTTTTGGACCATTTTTGCCTCCTTTTGATGACTTGTTACCTTTGCTTTTTTGCCATCTTGAGCAGAAACAGAACATAAAACAACAGTGAAAAGTGTGTTTCTTGACACTTTTGGACCTTTTCAGTTCGATACCCCGACTATTTTCCAGGTTCACTCCCAATATTCTTGACAGTTTATGTTGTTTTTGACTCTTTTTGCCACTTTTGGGCATTTTTTTTTTGCAACAAACTGACTTTTTTTCAAGTTTAATCCCAACTATATGGTCATTTTTGAAACTTTTCACTGTTTTACGCTACTTTTTTCACCATTTTTGCTTCTTTCTGAATTTTTTGAAGTTTTCTAAGAAAATTTTCCTCTAATTTTTGTCCCTTTGGTGTCTTTGAGTGTTGAGAAAAGAACTCTATAAATAAAATTTGTTACTATTATTATTATTATTATTATAAAAAGCAACAAAGTTGGGTCTTAACTTGGAAAATAGTCAGTTTGTTGCAAAAAAAAGCGCCCAAAAGTGGCAAAAAGAGTCAAAAACAACATAAACTGTCAAGAATATTGGGAGTGAACCTGGAAAATACTCGGGGTATCAAACTAAAATGGTCCAAAAGTTTCAAAAAAGAAGTGAAAAGTGACAAAAATGGACAAAAAGCAACAACAAATAGCAAGAAAAAAATGGAGAAAACCATAGAAAATTTAAAACGTGGCAAAAAAAGTGACTGAAAAAGTGAAAAAGTGGGAAAAAAATGGCCACAAAAGCAACAAAATTGGCATTTAAGTTGGGATTAAATTGGGAATTGGTCAGTATGTTGCAAAAAATTGTCCAAATTTGGCAAAATAGAGCAAAAAGGGACTAAAAAGGCCAGAATGCAACAAAAAATAGCAGGAAATTTTTCTTTGGAAACTTAAAAAAATTCAGAAAGAAGCAAAAATNAACCCTGATCACCATCGGGGGGCTCCCTGACCCCACCACCGTCTTCGAGATCTGCTTCCAGCTCATCAACTACTTCGTGGGCGTGTTTGCTTTCTCCATCATGATTGGTCAGGTCGGTTCAACCTTTATAACTTTAAACCTTTACTTTAAACAAACTGACTTTTTCCAAGTTTAATCCCAACTATATGGCCTTTTTTGAAACTTTTCACTGTTTTTCGTCACTTTTTTCACCATTTTTGCTTCTTTCTGAATTTTCTTTTGAAGTTTCCTAAGAAAATTTTCCTGCTATTTTTTGTCCCTTTGGACAATTTTTTGCAACATACTGACTAATTCCCAATTTAATCCCAACTTAAATGCCAATTTTGTTGCTTTTGTGGCCATTTTTTAACCACTTTTTCACTTTTTCAGTCACTTTTTTTGCCACTTGTTAAATATTCTATGGTTTTCTCAATTTTTTTCTTGCTATTTGTTGTCGCTTTTTGTCGCTTTTCACTTCTTTCTTGACACTTTTGGACCATTTTAGTTTGATACCCCAACTATTTTCCAGGTTCACTCCCAATATTCTTGACAGTTTATGTTGTTTTTGACTCTTTTTGCCACTTTTGGGCATTTTTTTTGCAACAAACTGACTTTTTTCCAAATTTAATCCCAACTATCTTGCCATTCTTGTCACTTTTCACTGTTTTTCGTCACTTTTTTCACAATTTTTGCTACTTTCTGAATTTTTTGAAGTTTCTTAAGAAAGTTTTCCTGCGATTTTTTGTTGCTTTCTGTCATTTTTAGTCCCTTTTTGCTCTATTTTGCCAAATTTGGACAATATTTTGCAACATACTGACAAATTCCATATTTAATCCCAGCTTAAATGCCAATTTCGTTGCTTTTGTGGCCATTTTTTACCACTTTTTCACTCTTTCATTCACTTTTTTTGCCACGTTTGAAATTTTCTATGGTTTTCTCAATTTTTTTCTTGCTATTTGTTGTCGCTTTTTGTCGCTTTTCACTTCTTTCTTGACACTTTTGGACCATTTTAGTTTGATACCCCGAGTATTTTCCAGGTTCACTCCCAATATTCTTGACAGTTTATGTTGTTTTTGACTCTTTTTGCCACTTTTTTTGGCAACAAACTGACTATTTTTCAAGTTTAATCCCAACTATCTTGCCATTTTTGAAACTTTTCACTGTTTTATGCTACTTTTTTCACCATTTTTGCTTCTTTCTGAATTTTTTGAAGTTTCCTAAGAAAATTTTCCTCTAATTTTTGTCCCTTGGACAATTTTTTGCAACATACTGACAAATTCCCAATTTAACCCCAACTTTAATGCCGATTTCGTTGCTTTTGTTGCCATTTTTTACCACTTTTTCAGTCACTTTTTTTGCCACGTTTTAAATTTTCTATGGTTTTCTCCATTTTTTTCTTGCAGATTGTTGTCGTTTTTCGTCCATTTTTGTCACTTTTCACTCTTTTTTTGAAACTTTTGGACCATTTTAGTTCAAAACCCCGAGTATTTTCCAGGTTCACTCCCAATATTCTTGACAGTTTATGTTGTTTTTGACTCTTTTTGCCACTTTTGGGCATTTTTTTTTGCAACAAACTGACTATTTTCCAAGTTAAGACCCAACTTTGTTGCTTTTTATAATAATAAGAATGATAATAATAATAAATTTTATTTATAGAGCGCTTTTCTAAACATTCAAAGACGCTTCACAGACATTAAAAACATCAAGTAAAACAACACAGTAATGATAACAATAATAAGAACCTGTAACAAACCAAAACCATGAGATACATTAAAAGCAGTTAGACTTTTATTTTGGTCAACTTTAGCCATTTTTGTCACTTTCACTTATTTTTTTCACTTTTTTTCCACAGTTTTTGCAACTTTCTGACTTTTTCAAGTTTCTACAGAAATTTTCTTACTAATTTTTTGTCACTTTTTACTCTATTCTTCTACAATTTGACTATTTTTTGCACATTTTTGAGAATTTACCGATTTTATCCCAATTTAAATGCCAGTTTTTCTGCTTTTTGGTAGCTTTTACCACCTCAAACTACGTTTTATTTCTCCTCTTAGCTGTTTTTCCTCTTTTCTCCACTTGTATAGTTTCTTTTGTAAAGGTAGTTGTTAACAGTTTGTCTCTTTGGTTGAGTAACTCTGGTGTAGAACAGAAAACATCTGCTGTAAAAACTGAAGTTGATGTTTCTCTGTCTGACATTAGAATATTGCAGCAGGACAGTTTGGGATTTAATCTAATTTGTAATTAGTTCCCCAGCCCTAGTTTGAAACTTTAAACCTTTTTCTGGTCTAAATTAACTCTTTGTCTGATCTGGTTTCTGTGTCTCAGATGAGAGACGTGGTCGGCGCGGCGACGGCCGGGGAGAATTATTACCGCGCCTGCATGGACAGCACGGTGAAGTACATGAACTCTTACAGCATCCCCCGAGAAGTTCAGAACCGCATCAAGACCTGGTACGACTACACCTGGAAGAGCCAGGGCATGCTGGGTAAGAAACAGACACCTGGAAGAGCCAGGGCATGCTGGGTAAGAAACAGACACCTGGAAGAGTCAGGGCATTTGGGACTAAAGAAAGAAAAGAAATAAAGAAAAGGAGACAGGATAAAAGAGGAGGAAGAAAGAAAGAAAGAAAGAAAGAATGAATGAAAAGGGAAAGCAAATTTGCAACTTTTTTCAAAGTCCCAGATGTTAGAAAGATATTCACAGATTCAACTTTCCCCGATCAATATCATCGGAGCATCGCAGAAACAAAACAGAAACATCTCTGCAATCAGAGCAATGTAGACTGCGAACTACAATTATTATTTTCTCAAAACGAGTTCTCCTCCACGACACAGAGCCAGCTCATCCAGGGCTGTTCAGGGACCGTCTGCAAATTGCAACACGGGAAAAATATGATACAATAATATTCAATAACTTCACCCAGGAGTCAAGTGTCTTGTTGCAGTGTCACCATAAAAGACACAGATTATGTTTACTGTGAGTTTGATGACACTACAACAAGAAACAAGAGAACTATTGATTATTTAGCTACAATTATGGGGGAAAATGATGAACAAATGACCACCATTAGAGCTGTAGCATATTCTAGAGCAATGATTCCCAACCTGTGGGTGGCGGCCCCCTGGTGGGCCGTGAAGGTATTGCAAGTGGGCCGCGAAACCATTTTCAAAATGGTTTGATTTTATTGGAGTGTAATTATATAAAGATAAAAGGTCCAAATGTACAAAATATAAAAAGATAGAAATGTACAGAATGCCATTTAAAACAAAACTCAGTCAAGTTTTAAAGGAAATGTGTTAAAGCCCCACAGGTACCATGACCTGAAACATAACAACAACCTGAAATGTTATAAAAATAAATGTAATTAAACCCAATTTTTAAAAACTTTTTCAAAATGTATCAAAAGTGCTGAGCCTGAAATGTTACAAAAAGAATATAGTAAAACCCAGAATGTAAAAAGTTGTTATATTTTGGGCAAGAAGTTAGTCGGTTTTTGGTTTAAGATCTGTCTTATTAAGGACAAGTTGTTATATTCTGAGTCTTTGTTACGTTTGGGACACACTTCATATTTGTGGTGACACTGCAAAAAGACACTTGACTCCGAATACGCCGTCGTAAAAAAGGGGAAAAAATTAAAGAAAGATAAAATAAAGAATAATGAAAGAATCAAGGAGGAAGAATTTAAGAAAAAATAAGGAAGAAGTAGAAGGAAAAAAGAGAAAGACAAGAAATAATGAAAGAAAGAAGAAGTGAGTTGAAATGAATGTTTCCTCTTTCCTCCAGATGAGCAGGAGTTGCTGGTTCAACTTCCCGCTAAAATGAGGTTGGACATGGCCGTGGACGTCAACTACGCCATCGTCAGCAAAGTGGCTTTGTTTCAGGTCAGAGACAGAAAAATTAACTTTATTAACGAGTGTTTTCAGACTTTATTCCTCCCAGAAATCAGTTTTTAAACATGATGAGGAGCAGACGGAGGCTCGCTGACGCCCCCGTGTGGCTGCATGAATAACAACATTTTCTCTCCTCTGATGAGAATTTATAAAGTTTTCTTTTCTAAAGTTGTGTTTTCCTCTCAGGGCTGTGACAGACAGATGGTGTTTGACATGTTGACCAGACTCAAGTCTGTGGTTTATTTACCCGGAGACTTCGTCTGCAAGAAGGTGAGTTCACTCCCCTGAGAAACTACAGCTTTAAACATCTTAAAATAATCTAATTACCATTATTTTACCCTAATATTCTGATTATTTGTTGATTATTTCTAAGTATTTTGTCTTATGTTTTTAAACAAACACATCAGAGGAAATGAACTCTGACATTAATTACTGCACGACAACAACCCATGACTTTCTTTTGACACTTTTGGACCATTTTTGCTCCTTTTTGACTACTTTTTTAGGTTTTACCCCAATGTTTTTACCAATTTTTGTTGCTTTTTGTCAGTTTTAACCACTTACAACACTTTTTTTTGTCAATTTTGGATCATTATTATTCACAATTTTTTCTACCTGTTTACTCATTTTCTTCTGTCCATTTCCTTTTTTTAAAATTGTTTTTAACCTGCACTGTTTTTATTTCTACCATGTAAAATATTGTTTTATCTGTTTGTTCTTTTTAACTTTTCGATGTAAAGCGACTTTGAGTTTTTGAAAAGCGCTTTATAAATAAAATTTATTATTATTATTATTATTATTACCTCCTGACTATTTTTCGACATATTATCCCATTTTCGTACCGTTTTCTGTTGCTTTTTTTCCCATTTTAATCACTTTTCACTCTTTTTTTGCCACTTTTGGACCATTTTTGCTCCTTTTTGACTACTTTTTTAAGTTTTACCCCAATGTTTTTACCAATTTTTGTTGCCTTTGCACATTTTACCACTTTTCCATTTTTGTCCTCACTTCTTTCACCATTTTACTCCCTGGGAACAATTTCCCAAGTTTTTCCCCCGATTTTCTTGCCAAATTAGTTTGCTTTTTGTCAGTTTTAACCACTTACAACACTTTTTTTGTCAATTTTGGATCATTTTTGCTTCTTTCTGACTATTTTTCAAGTTGAACCCATATTTTCTCACTCATTTTTGTTGCTTTTTGTCTTTCTTAATCACTTTTACTCTTTTTTTGTCAATCATTTTTCACCATTTTTTCTACCTCCTGACTATTTTTCGACATATTATCCCATTTTTCTGTTGCTTTTATCAATTTAAATCACTTTTCACTCTTTTTTTTTGCCACTTTTGGACCATTTTTGCTTCTTCCTGACCCCAATGTTTTTACCAATTTTTCTTGCCTTTGCACATTTTACCAGTTGTCCCTTTTTGTCATCACTTATTTCATTTTTTTTACTATTTCCATATCATTTTCCAAGTTTTCTCCCAATTTTCTTGCCAATTTTTTGTTGCTTTTTGTCAGTTTTAACCACTTTTTGTCACTTTTTTCACCATTTTTTTAACCTTCTGACCATTTTTTGAAGTAATGGCCCATTTCTCTTGTCATTATCTGTTGCTTTTTGTCCATTTTTATCACTTCTTAGTCTTTTTGGACCATATTTTTGCCTCCTTTTGATTACTTGTTACCTTTGCTTTTTTGCCATCTTGAGCAGTAACAGAACATAAAACAACAGTGAAAAGTGTGTTTCTTGACACTTTTGGACCATTTCAGTTCGATACCCCAACTATTTTCCAGGTTCACTCCCAATATTCTTGACAGTTTATGTTGTTTTTGACTCTTTTTGCCACTTTTGGGCATTTTTTTTTGCAACAAACTGACTTTTTTTCAAGTTTAATCCCAACTATCTTGCCATTTTTGAAACTTTTCACTGTTTTACGTCACTTTTTTCACCATTTTTGCTTCTTTCTGAATTTTTTGAAGTTTTCTAAGACATTTTCCTCTAATTTTTGTCCCTTTGGCGTCTTTGAGTGTTGAGAAAAGCACTCTATAAATAAAATTTGTTATTATTATTATTATTATTATTATTATAAAAAGCAACAAAGTTGGGTCTTAACTTGGAAAATAGTCAGTTTGTTGCAAAAAAAAAAAGCCCAAAAGTGGCAAAAAGAGTCAAAAACAACATAAATTGTCAAGAATATTGGGAGTGAACCTGGAAAATACTGGGGGTATCAAACTAAAATGGTCCAAAAGTGTCAAAAAAGAAGTGAAAAGTGACAAAAATGGACAAAAAGCAACAACAATAGCAAGAAAATAATGGAGAAAACCATAGAAAATTTAAAACGTGGCAAAAAAAGTGACTGAAAAAGTGAAAAAGTGGGAAAAAATGGCCACAAAAGCAACAAAATTGGCATTTAAGTTGGGATTAAATTGGGAATTGGTCAGTATGTTGCAAAAAATTGTCAAAATTTGGCAAAATAGAGCAAAAAGGGACTAAAAAGGCCAGAATGCAACAAAAAATAGCAGGAAAATTTTCTTAGGAAACTTCAAAAAAATTCAGAAAGAAGCAAAAATGGTGAAAAAAGTGACGAAAAACAGTGAAAAGTGACAAGAATGGCAAGATAGTTGGGATTATCTTGGACAAAGTCAATTTGTTGCAGTAAAAATGCCCAAAAGTGGCAAAAAGAGTCAAAAACAACATAAATTGTCAAGAATATTGGGAGTGAACCTGGAAAATAGTCGGGGTATTGAACTAAAATGGTCCAAAAGTGTCAAGAAAGAAGTGCAAAGTGTGTTTGTTAACCTGTGTGTGTGTGTGTGTGTGTGTGTGTGTGTGTGTGTGTGTGTGTGTGTGTGTGTGTGTGTGTGTGTGTGCAGGGGGAGATCGGCAGGGAGATGTACATCATCAAACAGGGGGAGGTGCAGGTGGTGGGGGGTCCTGACCTGCAGACGGTCTTTGTCACCATCAGAGCTGGTTCAGTCTTTGGAGAGATCAGGTCAGAGCTTCATCATCCTCTTAACCCGGTTACAGGGGCACAGAGAGGGGGGGGGCTGAGGGGGGGTCCGCAGAAGAGTTAATCCACTCTCTCTTCTCTCTGATTGGTCAGTTTGCTGGCGGGAGGCGGAGGAAACCGACGCACGGCCAACNCAACATAAATTGTCAAGAATATTGGGAGTGAACCTGGAAAATAGTCGGAGTATCGAACTAAAATGGTACAAAAGTGTCAAAAAAGAAGTGAAAAGTGTATTTGTTAACCTGTGTGTGTGTGTTAACCTGTGTGTGTGTGTGTGTGTGTGTGTGTGTGTGTGTGTGTGTGTGTGCAGGGGGAGATCGGCAGGGAGATGTACATCATCAAACAGGGGGAGGTGCAGGTGGTGGGGGGTCCTGACCTGCAGACGGTCTTTGTCACCATCAGAGCTGGTTCAGTCTTTGGAGAGATCAGGTCAGAGCTTCATCATCCTCTTAACCCGGTTACAGGGGCACAGAGAGGGGGGGGGCTGAGGGGGGGTCCGCAGAAGAGTTAATCCACTCTCTCTTCTCTCTGATTGGTCAGTTTGCTGGCGGGAGGCGGAGGAAACCGACGCACGGCCAACGTGAAAGCTCACGGTTTCGCCAACCTCTTCATCCTGGACAAGAAAGACCTGGCAGAGATTTTAGTTCATTACCCAGAATCCCAGAAACTGCTCCGCAAGAAGGCCAAGTAAGAGCACACACCAGTGAGGCATCATGGGAAAATACCTGTCAGGCACACACCAGTGAGGCATCATGGGAAAATACCTGTCAGGATTCAGGGATCAGTCAAAGTTAAATACAGAGAATTTACAACAACAAACGAGAAGCTGCTGCAAAACTGTCAACACTTTTTTTCTGCTTGATGCTTTTTAGATATATTTTATTTACATATTCTTGAATTTTTTAATGATAAACTTTCTTGTTTTGCTGCTGTGACTGTGAGTTTCACAGTTTTAAAGGAGAATCCTACTTTATCTTCATTCATGCCAAAGAAATCACAGCTGCAAAAATATAAATAAACAACAATAAAAATGCATAAATGCAAACTTTAAGGCTCCTAACTTAAGTTCAGTCGCTGAAAACTCTTTAGCCTCTTATTTAGCTAAAGAAAATAGTTAATTTACAAGATTGATTTAATAAGTTTACAAGTTCAAAGCGAAAGAATGAAGTCATAAACTTACGAGAATTCGTTGTAAAGTTACGATAAAAAGTCATGAACCTGCAAGATTTAAGTCATTGATTAGAAAAGTTGTAAACTTAATGTAATAAAGTTCTCAACTTATGAGAAACAAGTTGTAAACTAATAAGAAAAAGTCCTTAACTTAAAAGAATAAAGTTGTAAAGTTACGATTAAAGACGGTTAGAAAGTGCAGCAAAAATAGTAAATTTTTATTATAGTTATCAAGAGAATAAAATAAAAAATAAAATAACGACCTTAAGAGAATAAAGTCACAAGATTTATCTCATAAATTTATGACTTAAGTCAGAAACTTACGAAAACAAAGTCATTAGTTTACAAGAATAAAGTCATAAACTTATGAGAATAAAGTCATAAGTTTACAAGAATATGGTCATGAAGTTAAGAGAATAAAATCGCAAACTTACGAGAATAAAGTCATAAAGTTACGAGAAAAAGTCATGAACCTGCAAGATTTAAGTCATTGATTAGAAATGTCGTAAACTTAATATAATAAAGTTGTAAAGTTATGAGAAAAAGTCCTAAACTAATAAGAAAAAGTCATAAACTTAAAAGAATAAAGTTGTAGAGTTACGATTAAAGACGGTTAAAAAGTACAGCAAAAATAGTACATTTTTATTATAGTTATTAAGAGAATAAAATCACGAACTTAAGAGAATAAAGTCACAAGATTTATCTCATAAATTTATGACAATCTCGTCAGAAACTTACGAAAACAAAGTCATTATTTTACAAGAATAAAGTCATGAAGTTAAGAGAATAAAATCGCAAAGTTACAAGAATGTGGGTCATGAGTTTCCGAGAATAATGTTGTAAACTTACAAGAATAAAGTCGTAAACCTAAGAGAATAAATTCATGTTTTTTGTAAATAATTTCATGCGTCACAGCTGCAGTCTGACTGTTGTTGCTCCTGTTTTCCAACTTTTTCTCAACCACTTGATTAGATTTAAAAACCCTTGGGTTGGATTCAAAGGGCACAGCTTAAATAACTATCAAGCAAAAAGAAAAGAGCAATAAAGATGAAAAATTAAGTCATAAAATGCAAAAAAGTTGGAAAAACAAACAGGAGCAAGATCATTCTCTTAAATCAGGACTTTATTCTCGTAAGTTGTAAATGTTTAACTTTCATTCTGTATTATTTTTACATGACTATTAAATCTGAGAGAAGTTGATGACAGCAGCTCTGAAAGTCTGAAACTTTAATTTTCGTGGCCTTTAGAGAGAAACAGATGGAGCAGAGACTGGAGTGAAATGAGTTCATGTTAGATTTCTACTTTAAGTCCAGATCGTTTGGTCAGTGTGACCACAGGTGAACTGTGATCAGATGATTCACTTCTCTGCTCCAGCACGCCACACGGAGGCGTGCACGACGGATAATCCATGACGTATGATCCTCTCAACAATCATTTTAATCAATGTCAGGTGTTAAAGGGCTGTGTCACCATGTTCTCAACCCAGGTAGACCAAGTTTGTAAAGTCGATGTTGACTGTCCTTTTAACAAGACCTACGTTTCTTTTTGGGTGTTTATTGAAGTCGACTTTATGTCCTGAGAGACTTTCTTACACCAGACCGACAAAGTTCTACACAATGAGTTGGTTTCTCTGTTTGACAATTTTTGATGGAAATGTTTTCTTTGATATCAAGTGGAGAAATGAGCCAAAAACATCAAAGAGTAGAAATAACACTTAGTTTAAGTTGGCAAAAATTGTCAAATAGCAACAAAATTAGCAAGAAAATTGGGCCAAAACCTGGAAAACACTCAGACAGTAGCAAAAACGGGTCAAAAGTGGCAAAAAATAGGTGGACAGTGACCAAAATGGGCAAAAAGCAACAAAAAATGGCAAGAAAATTTGGGGAAAACGTGGAAAAAATTCAGAAAGTAGATAAACTGGTGAAAAAAATGACAAAAAAACAGTGGAATGTGGTTAAAAAAAGGCTAAAGTCAACAAAAAACAAGATAAAAGTTGGAAAATAGTCAGACGGTAACAACAAATGATCCACAAGTGGCAAAAAGAAGTGAAAAGCATCAAAAATGGGCCAAAGTCAACAAAAATGGCAAGAAAATGACGAAACAACCTGGAGAGACAAAAGGTTTCAAGCTGCACAATAAGGAGGCACTTGAGGAAAAATGGGCTGAAGAAAGACATTTCTACACAAATGCCACAAAGTTTCCTGCTTACAATACGCCAAACAGCACAGAGACAAGCCTCAAAACTTCTGGAACAAAGTCATTTGGAGTGATGAGAGCAAAAGTGAACTTTTTGTCCACAACCATAAACATTGTTCCATTTGGAGAGGAGTCAACAAGGCCTATGATGAAAGGTCCACCATTCCTACTGTGAAACACGGAGGTGGATCACTGATGTTTTGGGGATGTGTGAGCTACAAAGGCTCAGGAAACTTGGTCCAAACTGATGAATGAAGGATGAATGCAGCATGTTATCAGAAAATACTGGAGGAAAATTTACACTCATCAGCCCAGAAGCTGCACATGAGACGTACTTGGACGTTCACACATGACAATGATCCAAAACACAAGGACAAGTGGACCTGCCATTGGCTACAACAGAATAAAGTGAAGGTTCTGGAGTGGCCATCTCAGTCTCACAAGGCCAAGTCAAAGTTGTTAGCTAAAAGTTGAAATTTTGCACAAAAAAAAAAAGGAGGGGGAAAAAAAATCCAAACTTTTTTAGACAACCCCCCCCCCAACACACGCACACAAAAAACTTTGAGGGTAAAGACAAATTTTGACACGATTAGGTCAAATTTTTAAGAGAAAAGGTTAAATTTGGGATAATTAAGTCAAAATCTAAGATATAAAGTTGGATTATGAGATTTTGAATTCAAATCCTTGAGATAAAAGTCAAAATTAGCAAAAAGTCAAAGTTTTAGACAAAAGTCAAACCTTGAGAAAAGACCAATATTTGAGATTATGGACAAAAAATTGAGGAAAAAAATTTAGTTGAAGGTCAAATTTGAGATAAAAAGTTGATATTTTAGAGAAGACGTCATATTCTTGAAATTAAAAAGTGAAAAGTTTTAGATGAAAAGACAACATTTGGGACCTGCCCTTGGCTACAGCAGAATAAAGTGAAGGTTCTGGAGTGGCCATCTCAGTCTCCTGACCTCAATATCATTGAGCCACTCTGGGGAGATCTCAAACCTGCAGTTCATGCAAGACAGAGCAAGAATTTACAGGAAAAATAATAAGAAAAGAAACTAGACTTTTGTCTGAGTCAGCACTCGTCCCCTCCTCTCTCTCTCTCTCTCTCTCTCTCTCTCTCTTTCTCCTGAGTTCAAGGTCGTCAGATTATCAGATCTGATTAGTCTGCAGATTGAAGACGTTAATCCTGGCAGACGTGATCCAGCCTCAGAGCTGAAACTCAGAGTTAGCTCTGAAGGTTTCTCAGTACGAGTCTCTCATGAAGAAGAAAAGATCTCCTCTCCTCCTCCTCCTCCTCTCCTCCTCCTCTCCTCCTCTCCTCCTCTCCTCCTCCTCTCCTCCTCCTCTTTTCTCTCCGTCTGCCGCCGTCCTCCTCTCATCCGTCTCCTGTGTCCTGAGCAGGATTAGACTAATCTAGACTAATCTAGAGGAGAGACCCTCCAGCTGGTCTCCACGCTCTGATCATGCCGTTGCTGCGGTCTGCACGGATGTGCCGCCGCCGCCGCCGCTGTTGGAGCGAGGCCTCTGTGCTTTTATTTCCACTCAGGATGTTTTTTTTTCTGCAGCTGGAGGAAGATTTGAAGCGTCTCTTCTGACATGGGGTGATTCTGAGCTGCTGACGTTTCTCTCTGCGTCTGCATCACTCTTCTTCTTCTTCTTCTTCTCTAACTTCTCGTTTTGTCTCTGCAGGACGATGCTGACCAAAGACAAGAAGCCGGAGGAGAAAGGTGGAGGCAGAGAGGGGGTGGAGGTCATCCCGTCCAGACCCAGCACGCCAAAGATGTTCAAGGCGGCGCTGAAGGTGACGGAGCAGGCGGGGATGGAGGGAAGCTTCGTCAAACTGAAGAAGGCGTACAGGTCGACAGAGCTGGCGGCAGAGGTGAGACACGACCTGAGGGCGTGAGATGATTCCTGGAGGGTCATTAGTTTACAAGAATAAAGTCGTAAACTTACGAGAATAAAGACACAAGTTTACAAGAATATGGTCATGAAGTTAAGAGAATAAAGTCTTAAAGTTACGAGAAAAAGTCATGAACCTGCAAGATTTAAGTCATTGATTAGAAAAGTTGTAAACTTAATATAATAAAGTTGTAAACTTACAAGAAAAAGTCCTTAACTTAAAAGAGTAAAGTTGTAGAGTTACGATTAAAGACGGTTAAAAAGTACAGCAACAATAGTAAGTTTTTATTATTGTTATTAAGAGAATAAAATCACGACCTAAAGAGAATAAAGTCACAAGATTTATCTCATAAATTTATGACAATCAAGTCAGAAACTTACGAAAACAAAGTCATTAGTTTACAAGAATAAAGTCGTAAACTTACGAGAATAAAGTCTTAAAGTTACGATAAAAAGTCATGAACCTGCAAGATTTAAGTCATTGATTAGAAAAGTCGTAAACTTAATATAATAAAGTTGTAAACTTACAAGAAAAAGTCCTTAACTTAAAAGAATAAAGTTGTAAAAGTTATGATTAAATACGGTTAAAAAGTGCAGCAAAAATAGTAAGTTTTTATTATAGTTATTAAGAATATAAAATCACGACTTTAAGAGAATAAAGTCACAAGATTTATCTCATAAATTTATGACAATCTAGTCAGAAACTTACGAAAACAAAGTCATTAGTTTACAGGTCGCCAAACCGTCTAGGAAAAATTAAACCATCATCAACTCAAGCTGAATGATTTACAAAACTTTTGAACTATAAACTTTCTTGTTTTGCGTCTGTGAGTGTGAGTTTCACAGAATCCTACTTCATCTTAATTCATGCCAAAGAAATCACAGCTGCAGAAAATTAATAAACAACAATAAAAATGCATAAATGCAAACTTTAAGGCTCATAACTTGAGTCCAGATGCTGAAATTTCTTTAACCTCTTATTTAGCTGTTACTATGACTTAAGATTAAATAAGATTAAAAAATATTAGGAAAATTTTCAAGATGAAGCTCATAAGTTTACGAAGAATTAAGTCATAAAGTTAAGAGAATAAAGTCTTAAACTCACAAGAACAAAGTAATAAAGTGAAGAGAATAAAGTCATAAACCTACAAGAATAAAGTAATAAAGTTAAGAGAATAAAGTCATAAACCTACAAGAATAAAGTAATAAAGTTAAGAGAATAAAGTCTTAAACTCACAAGAACAAAGTAATAAAGTGAAGAGAATAAAGTCATAAACCTACAAGAATAAAGTAATAAAGTTAAGAGAATAGAAAAAATAAAGTTAAGAGAATTAAGTGATAAAGTTAAGAGAATAAAGTTATAAAGTTTAGAGAATAAAGTGATAAAGTTTAGAGAATAAAGTGATAAAGTTAAGAGAATAAAGTAATAAAGTTAAGAGAATGAAATAATAAAGTTAAGAGAATAAAGTCGTAAACTTACAAGAATAAAGTAATAAAGTTAGAGAATAAAGTCGCAAACTTAAAGGAATAAAGTAATAAAGTTAAGAGAATAAAGTAATAAAGTTAAGAGAATAAAGTGATAAAGTTAAGAGAATAAAGTCATAAACTCACAAGAATGAAGTCATAAAGTTAAGAGAATAAAGTTGCATACTTAAAGGAATAAAGTCATAAAGTTAAGAGAATAAAGTCACAAACTTAAAGGAATAAAGTCATAAAGTTAAGAGAATTAAGTCATAAACTTACAAGAATAAAGTCCTAAGTTTATGAAGAAAAAGTCATGTTTTTTTGTAAATAATTTCATGCCTTAAAGGTGCAGTCTGACTGTCATTGCTCCTGTTTTCCAACTTTTTTGTTTAATATCCTTAAAAACTTAACTAAGTTTTAACATTTTAAACATTATTCTGTATATTTCTGTCTTTATATACTTACCCCATTAAAATTCAGACTATTTTGGAAATGATTTGGCGGCCCACTTGCAATACCTCCGCGGCCCACCAGGGGGCCACGACCCACAGGTTGGGAATCACTGCTTTAAGGGATTTTATTTCACCTTTTCTCATTTTGCTTTTTCAGCATTTCAATGCATTTTCTGCAAGGAAATACAATGTCTCTCCTTAAATTTATGTTTTTTTGTTTCACCTTTTTGTCCCTCCAGGGCGCCCCTCCCCCCGTCCCGATGCACCGCCGCTCCCCGATCCCCCGCACGCTGCCCCCGGACGACAACGACACGGTTTCGGAGAGCGCCGACAGCTCGGTCATCATCAGGATGACGCCGCGGAAAGAAGGCGAGGAGACGCTGACGGTGGAGGTGAAGAAAGGGGAGGAGTGAAACCTCAGCACGGACTCAGTTTCCCAGCATGCCTTTCAGCAGAGCTCACAGGAGAGAGAAGAAACTTTCAGCTTCATCCAGAGTTTGAAGTTTCTCCTGTGAGGATGAGGAGGCGACAGGAAGTCTGATGTTTACGATGATGAAGCGACAAAGACCAACACGATGATGTCACTTCCTCTGGTTTCCTTCTTCTTCAACCTCAGATCTTTTTTTAATCCTGGTATTTTTTCGCTCTTTTGCTTTTGCATCACTTACACAAACATCATCTGTCTTCAACTTTCCCTGAATATTTGCAGCTGCATCCTCTCACAGGATCACTCTTTCTTTACGTACATTTTTATTTTTCTTATTTATTCTTTGTGTTGTTTGGCAGAAAAAAGTCCAGGTGATGTTTGCATTCACACATGCAGCCCAGATTTTCGTGCATGTTTGGGCGACCATTCTCCAAAAACCCTTAAAGTGGAGTTAAAAATATAGAAATGAAAAAATGCTTTGTTGAGATTATTTCTTAAAACAGACTTTTTCCTCAATATTTAACTTTGTGTCTCATATTTTTGACTTTTTATCTGTGAATTTAGACTCAATAATCTCCAAAGTTTGACTTGATTATCACTAAATATTGACTTTTTATGTCATTTACTTTTCTTTTTATCACAGATTCTTTTAATGTTTTTTCATTATGACAAAACTTTGACTTTTTTTAATCCCAAAATATAATATTTTTTTCCTCATAATTTTGACTTTTTATCCAAAATTGTAACTTAAATATCTTAAAAATTTGACTTTATTACTGAATTCTCTGTTGCTCTTGTCTCTAAAAAGCTTTTTCTTACTCTAACTTATACATATTGTCTCTCTTGTCTAAAAATTCTGAGAAAAAGTAGAATTTTTGAGATTCTTTTACTTACAAAAAGTTGAATAATTTACAAATTATGTAAATTTATTATAAAATTTACATCTTATTTATTCAATGAATAACATTCTTATTCTTATTTATTAAAATATTTTTCAAAATAATTGTATTTATACAATTTAAAAATACAATTTTTTCTTTTTTTTTTGTGAATTTGTGACTTTTTTTAATCTCAAAATATTGTTTTTTCCTCATAATTTTGACATTTTATCCAAAATTGTAACTTAAATATCTTAAAAATGTGACTTTATTGCTTAATTCTCTGTTGCTCTTGTCTCTAAAATGCTTTTTTCTTACTCTAACTTATACATATTGTCTCTTCTAGATTGTAAATAGTCCAAAAAAAAAAAAAGTTAAATGTGGACTGAAAAAGATTTTACTACTACTCTCTTTTTGTATCACATTTACCCCTAATGCTGTCCATTTGCAAAGATAATTAAAAAAATTATTGACTTTTTATCCCGTAACTTATTCTTGCACATAATTTTGATTTCTTTTTTATACTTTTAACTTTTTAAACTAAAATATTTTGGCTTTTTTGTCTCACAATTTTGACTAACTAAGTCAATATTTGACTTTTAATCTTATACGTCAACTTTAGAGCTTAAGATTTTGTCTTTTTACACTAAAATTTCATGTTTTTTTGTCTCAAATTTTAACCTTTTCAAACTCAGACTTTTAAAATTTTTTGGCTCCCTTATGGAAAAATGTTGACTTTTTGTCTCATAACTAAGTTCAAATTTTTGACTTTTTATCTCTGAGTTTTGACTATTTGTCACAAAATTCTTACCTTTCTTCTCAAAACTTAACTTTTTTTTCCCCAAATTTTCAACTTTTATTTTGAAATTTGACTTAAATGTGCCCAAAAATAATTCTCAACACTTGTCGAGGCCACGAGGAAAAGAGAGAAACTACTGTTTATCTTCACCTCGTCTGTAAAAGTGCATTTCCACTTCAGCGTTTTCTGTCAGAGCAAACTGGGACATTTTGAGGAATTTTATAAAATCATCCTGGAGATAATTTTACTCTGAAAAAGGAGAAACATGTCAGAGAAAAAGAGGATGTTTGGTCGGTTTGGTGCATGTGTGAATGCAGCTCATGAGTCAGAACTTTTAGATGTTTTTTTTCCACCATCCTGATTTTATTTCTGTCTCATTAAATATGTTTTTGTGAAGAGCAGCTAATAATTATAGATCAGGTTTGTGTGCAGCTACAATATCATACGGAAAAACAGTAAATTATGGCAAAAAAACTAAACATTTTTTTGCTTTCTTGGATTTCTAAACTCAGTTTTTGTTTCACTTATAAGCTTTTTTCTTTTATTATCCTCATTATTATGGGTCCTCTTTCTTTTCTTTTTGTCTCTTCAACAAAGCAGCAAACTGTTCTCAGTGACAGACTCAGTAAAAATAAAGTGCCAGGTTATTATTATTATTAGTTTTTTTTAACCGTTAAAACTTGAATCATCACGTTCCCTCAGGTGTGACCTCTGACATGAAGCACATTTATCTTCTTATATGTTTTTTTTTCTGTGACTGATTTAACCTGACACATGTAGGATTTGTTAATTTAACTTCACTGTTGTTAAAAAAGGACATTTATGTATATTTATGTGCTTTGTAGAGTTGAAAAACTGTAATTTTTCTGCATAAACTAAAACAGTATTGAACCCATAATTTATTTACGTCATACGCACAAAATTTTATACAGTTTAAATGTGGGTCAATCATTTACAGAAGTTATAATAGCAACATTCAGACCCTTTAAATCATTTTTCTTTTTTTTTTTTGCTTTAATCTTATTTCCTAAACTTTAAGCATCTTAAAAATTAAAACATTTCATCTAAATGAGTTTGTCATTCAGAGTGCAGTACCACCTTTGACCACACGCATTGGCTGTCATGTATTTGCTATGTAAACACAGAGGGGCGCTGTTTCACTCTTCAAAGGAAACTCAGTCAAAACATGAAATTCATGTGAGGAAGTTTCTGGGCAAAAAAATTAGCTCATTATTTCTAAAAGCAGCTTATTTTTAAAATCCAGAATGTGTAAAACAATATTTTTTGTTTATTTATTATGCTGTAAATCTTATATTTATATGTTTATAATCTGTAGATGTGGAGGAAATTAAATTACAGCTAAACTTGGATTAAAATAACTGTGTTTGTGTGTTTGTGTGTGTGTGTGTGTGAGTGTGTGTGTGTGTGTGTGTGTGTGTGTGTGTGTGTGTGTGTGTGTGTGTGTGTGTGTGTGTGTGTGTGTGTGTGTGTGTGTGTGTGTGTGTGTGTGTGTGTGTGTGTGTGTGTGTGTGTGTGTGTGTGTGTGTGTGTGTGTGTGTGTGTGTGTGTGTGTGTGTGTGTGTGTGTGAGTGTTTTCTGTGTTTCTGACTCTCGTTGTGACCTCTTGGTGACTGGGCTGAGCTCTCATGACTTTAATGATTTTACTTCCCTGGTTTCCAGAATCAATTCAGCGTTTTCTGATCTCTGCTCTGGGCAGCGTTTGTGTTTTTTTCCTGATCAATATTCAACAGGAAAAACATTCAAAAATGTTTGACAATGACACAAAATATACATTTTTATGTGACTGAAGGTTGTTATTGTTATTAACCTTTATTCATTTGAAATTTTCCCCACATTTTATGATGAGAAATATATAAACCTTTTTATAGATAATATCCAAATATAGATTCAAGCAAGTTATAATAGGTAAATAAATATATAATTTTTATTAAAGCATGTGGTGAAAAATTGCCGTGGAAGCAAGCAGTTAAAAAAATAAAAATGCAAACTTGAATTTGTTGAGAATTCTTTTGGCCCATATTTAGTCAAGATTATAGATTTGATCAAAAAAATTATCAAAAATTAAAAGAAATAAGACCACTTCTTCTTCTTCAACCTCAGATCTTTTTTTAAAGAAAAATATAGAAGTTAGAAAATATAGAGTTAAAAATATAGAAATGAAAAATGCTTTGTTGAGATTATTTCTTAAAACAGACTTTTTCCTCAATATCTGACTTTGTATCTCATATTTTTGACTTTTTATCTGTGAATTTAGACTCAATAACCTCAAAAGTTTGACATGGTTATCACGAAATATTGACTTTTTACCTCATTTACTTTTCTTTTTATTACAGAATTTTGTTGTTTTTTCATTTTGACAAAACTTTGACTTTTTTAATTCTCAAAGTGTAATATTTTTTCTCATAATTTTGACATTTTATCCAAAATTTTACCTTAAATATCTTAAAAATGTGACTTTATTACTTAATTCTCTGTTGCTCTTGTCTCTAAAATGCTTTTTTCTTACTCTAACTTATGCATATTGTCTCTCCTAGATTGTAAATAGTCCAATAAAAAAAAGTTAAATGTGGACTGAAAAAGATATTACTACTACTCTCTTTTTTGTATCACATTTACCCTAATGCTGTCTATTTGCAAAGATAATTAAAAAATTATTGACTTTACTAACTCAAAATGTTGACTTTTTATCTCGTAACTTATTCTAGCACATAATTTTGTTTTCTTTTTCATACTTTTCACTTTTTATCTAGAATATTTTGGCTTTTTTGTCTCAAAATTTTGACTAACTTAGTCAATATTTGACTTTTAATCTTATATGTCAACTTTAGAGCTTAATATTTTGTCTTTTTATCTCAAACTTGAACTTTTGAACTAAGACTTTTGCAAAATGTTGACTTTATTATTTCAAAATACTGACTTTTTGTCTCATAACTTTGCCTTTTAAATCGTTTTTTTCCTCATTATAATGACTTTGTATCTCAAAGTTTTGACTTTTTGTTTCATAATTTTGACTTTTTACCTCAACGTTGGACTTATCTAATACCTTTGACTTTTTACGCTAAAATTTCTTGTTTTTTGTCTCAAATTTTAACCTTTTAAACTCAGACTTTTAAAAATTTTGAAAAGTTGAATAATTTACAAATTATGTAAATTTATTATAAAATTTATATCTTATCTATTCAATAAAAACCATTCTTATTCTAATTTATTTAAATATTTTTCCAAAATAATTGTATTTATAAAATTTAAAAATACAATTTTTTTCTTTTTTTTTTGTGAATTTCTCCTCATAGAAGGGATAAAGGATATATTATTTTATTTTACAAAAAAAATCCAAAAATTTTAGATAATTGAGACAAAATTATGAGAGCAAAGTCAAAATTTTGAATGAATTTGATTTTTTATCCCAAGAAGATCCCAGTTTTTCTTTTTTTATATTTTTAACTTGTATAAAAACTCTTATTTACGTTATTGATGCTTACTTTCTTTATGAAACATTTGGAAAAGTAGTGTTTTAAATAATGTTCCTCTTTATTTTTTTATTCTAAGGATGTAGTCGCAGTAACAGCAGCTGCAGCTGGATGGCGCCGTTGAGCTGAAATCTGATAGTGAAATAACTTCAGAGACATTTTTAGAGCTTCCCATGTTTAGAAAACCAGGGAAAAGTTCAGGAAGAGGAGGAAGTTTGTGTTGTTTGTCTCTGAGCGGAGGAGGAAGGACGGAGGAAAGAAGAAAAGGCGGGAAAAGAGGAACAATGAGAAACTTCAGCTGAACACAGGAAACTTTATCAGCTCGTTATTACTCAGAGATATTTACTGACACTTTTCTGAGAGTCGTTAACTCTGTTTCTGCTGCTGAACTTTCATTTATTACAGTTTCTAACATGATTCTCCTGAAGTTACTCAGACTCTGCAGAAGTTTCTGTCATTTAAAACCACGTAAAGTCAAAATAAAGTCAAAATAAATGATCTTTAAAGATTTTACTGAGCAAAACAAACCAGAACTATCTCAAAAATGTTGATTTTCTGACCCCAATTCATAGCAACAGGAAACATTTACCTGATGTTTAAGTTTATTAAAACTGATGCGTTTACTTCATACTTCATTCTTTATTCCAGACCCATAGGTCACATAACAATCTTTAATAAAAGTTAATAAAAGTGCAATGAAAACTTGTATTAAATACAGTAAAAATCAATTAAAACAGCAGTTCAAAGAGGATTCTTTTTACTTTATACTTATCATATTATTATATACTTTTGTAACTTTTGCTCTGTTCATTTTCTAGACTGAATCTCCCTTCGTGGAATAAATAAAATATCTTTTCTTATCTTATACTGATGAAGAAATTATGACCAGGCGCATTAAAAGTTTCTGGATTAATTTAATGTTAATGCAGCATTTTTAATTTTACGCATTCACAGGTTGAAGATTTTATATGAAAAAAAGTAATAATTTACTTTATTTGTGACTTTACCCTTAAAGCATTTACAAGACCAGTTCCAATAAAGTTGGGATGTTTTGTAAAATGCAAATTAAAAACATATGAAAATTATTTGTGAATGATGTTAAACCTATATTCAATCAAAAACACAACAAAGACAAGATATTAATTGTGAAAATGATTAATTTTATTATTTTTTTTTTTTTTCATTTTTTTTGTTTTTTCATTTCTAACACTGAATTTTTGCAGCATTTAAATCAGACTTAGAATTTTTAAAAACCATTAATTTTCAAGCACTGATTCGTTTTTTGGGGGTTTTTTTCTGACACTGATTTTTTTTTAATGTTGACTTTTCGTTTTCACTGAATTTATTTGAACATAGACAAAAATAAAATGACTCAGTGTTTGAAATTCAATGTTTTTTTTTTAAATGTAATATTCAAAATAGAATAAAAAATAAAATATTAAATATTTACTTCCATAAAATACTTCCATAGCTTGTTCTTTTATATGTTTTAGAGTAGTTAATAAAAGTTAAAAATGATAAAAATAACGATAATATTTAAAAGCATCATTATTACTGGGGAACATAATTATTGTAGACAGATGTAATTAACTAATATTTGGGTGCAGAATCCAAAACTGATCTCAGTTTTTCTCTATCAAATCAAGTTTTTGAACTGTAGGATCCTTGTTTTCTTAATTAGAATAATTCATAATAATAACTTTATTTATTTATTTATTTATTTTATTTATTTATAGAGCACCTTCAAAAACAACAGTTCACAAAGTGCTTTACAGCAGGGACAAAATCAACAAACAAACAAACAAACAACAAACAAACAGTGAATCAAATAGCGAACAACAATAAAAATGAATAATCATGAAAATAAAAAAATAAAAAATAAAAATAAAAAAAAAAACACTGGGGAAAATTTTGAGAAAATTTCAGTTAACGTACCAGAAAAAAACTGACTACAATTCTGGAATCAGCATGCCAATTTTAGTTTTAATCAGCATAAAAATCTAACTCAACTGATTTTTTTTTTTTCCAAATTGCTCCCCTGTGTTTTTTTTTTTTTTTTTAAAGTGTGTAAATAAAAGATAAACAAATGTTTTGTAAGTCAAACGCTGAGTCTGGGTGTGACACCATAAAAAGTCTCCAGACTTTAGGAACTTCAAACCAACGCTCGCTTCTATTCAAGGAAAAATCTGTAAGAGTTTAAAGACGGAAAACAAAGAGATTGTGAATTCACTGAGCTTTAGTTTGGCTTTGACCATCTGTAATAAACAGAAAAAGCTTCATTTAATCAAAAGACAATAAAAATAGCTTTGTCTGCAAAAGTCCCTGAGAGGAGTTTGAATTCTGTCTCCTTACTTTTTGCATTTTCTAATTATTACAACAGTAATTTGCTTAATAGAGACTCATTTCCACGTGTAAAATAATAAATAAATAATAAAATGAAAAATGGCTCCTTTGATGTTCTTTTTGCCTATATTAAGGTCAAATTAATGAAGAAAAAAGGTAAAAATTTCGTCTTTTTATCTCAAAATTCTGTCTCTCACTCTTACAATTTTCACTTATCTCACAATTTTTGAATCAGTTTTGAATCCTGTTGCTTTATTTTTCATGTGGTTTTAATTATTATCCCATGAATCTGTCCCCGCCCTTTCCTCTGTGGAGTCTCCTCTTCTGCGCATGCGCGTTCCGGCTTCCACACTGACACATGTCCGACGGTCCGTGAACGCAGCACATGCAGCTGATCAGCGCAGACGCGCAGCAAACAGCGCAGGAAACCTGGGAAATACGGAGCTTTTCAGGGGAGTTTAAGGTTTTAATTCAGAGACAAGAGGTTGACTCTTAATGTGTGTGAAAGAGGAGGAAAGTCACAGAGAGGAAAAGTCAGAAAAAGAGGAGGAAGAGGAGGAAGAGGAGTCGCTGCTTGGGACCAGAGGTAAGAAAAGTTTCTCCAACTTCTGCGGCTGCAGCTGCTGATTGATGCCCGGTGTTAGTGCGCTCTGTGCGGGGACATTCCTCCAGAGAGCCGGCCTGTCACCCCCCCTCCCTCCCATGTGTGTGTGTGTGTGNGTGTGTGTGGCAGGAATGACTGGGGGTCGATATTTATTGATTCAGAGCTGAAAGCAGTGACTCATTCTTCAACCTGAGCAGCAAAAACACAAAAAACTATATAAACTGTTAAATAAAAAGCTGAAAATTGAATTTATTCAGATTATTTTGAAGTGTTACCAAGCTGCAACATAAAAACTGAGCAGCAGAGTTCACAAGTTTTTCTGTCCTTTGCAAGGTTTTAAAATTAACTTACAGCAACTTTCTCAAAACCACAGGTCTGATTAGTACGGAAGCCCAAAGCTGCCAGTTGAACACGTGAAAATAAAAACTTGGCTTTGTAGAGAAAGTTTTAATTCCCATATTAAGTCAAAATTATGAATTAAAAAGTCTAAATTTAGACTTTATAAGGCTAAATTATGACAACAGTAGTTTATCCTTTGACTCCTGTTTTATCCTTTTTCATGTTTTATCCCAAAGAACCTGTTTTTAGCCTTTAGCTTGAATTTTATTTTTTTCACGTTTTATTCCTTGGCACCTGTTTTTAGCCTAAACTCGTTTTAAAGTCATCAACTTGTGTTTCACTCTTTTTTTTTTTTTTTGATGTTACATTCTTTAGCACCTATTTTTTGGCCTTTGGCTTTCTTGGCCATTAACTTGTGTTTAAGCGTTTAGCTTGTGTTTTAACCTTTAGCTTGAATTTTAGCCTTTAGCTTGAATTTTAGCCTTTAGCTTGAATTTTAGCCTTTAGCTAGTGTTTTAGGATGTGTTTCATGTTTTATTTCTTAGCTTGTGTTTTACTCTTTTTTTTTTTTTTTTTGATGTTTCATTCTTTAGCACCTATTTTATAGCCGTTGGCTTTCTTGGCCATGAACCTGTTTTTTAGTCATTAACTTGTGTTTTAGCCTTTAGCTTGAACTTGAGCCTTTAGCTGGATTTTTGCCTTTAGCTCGTGTTTTAGCCTTTAGCTTGAATTTGAGCCTTTAGCTCGTGTTTTAGCCTTTAGCTCGTGTTTTAGCCTTTGGCTTGAATTTAAGCCTTTAGCTCGAATTTTAGCCTTTAGCTCGTGTTTTAGCACCTGTTTCATGTGCAATTCCTTAGCTTGTGTTTTTCAGCCATAAACTTGTGTTTTAGCCTTTAGCTTGAATTTGAGCCTTTAGCTTGAATTTGAGCCTTTTGCTTGTGTTTAAGCCTTTAGCTCGTGTTTTAGCCTTTAGCTTGAATTTTAGCCTTTAGCTCGAATTTTAGCCTTTAGCTCGTGTTTTAGCATCTGTTTCATGTGCAATTCCTTAGCTTGTGTTTTTTAGCCATAAACTTGTGTTTTAGCCTTTAGCTTGAATTTTAGCCTTTAGCTTGAATTTGAGCCTTTAGCTCGTGTTTTAACCTTTAGCTGGTGTTTTAGCTTTTAGCTCCTGTTTTAGCCTTTAGCTCCTGTTTGAGCCTTTAGCTCGTGTTTTAGCATGTGTTTCATGTTTTATTCGTTAGCACCTGTTTTTTAGCCGTTAACTTGTGTTTTAGCTTTTGTTTTAAATTGGGATTAAAACCTGGAGATACGCAAAAAAGTAGCTTTAAATGGACCAAAAGTGGCAAAAAAGAGTGAAAAGTGACTAAAACGGGCAGCATATATCAGCAGGAAAATGTGATGGAAATTTTAGAAAATTAACAAAGTGGCAAAAATGGTTAAAGAAGTGACTAAAAACAGTGGTAAGTGGTAAAAAATTGCCATAAATTAGAAAAACAGTTTGAATCAAACTTGGAAAATAGTGAGTTTGTTGCAAAAAATGGTCCAAAAGTGTCAAACATGGACAAACCTGGAAAATAGTGAGAAGAAATAAAAAAAAAAGATCCAAAAGTGTTAAAAAAAGAAGGTAAAAGTGTTTAAATGTGTAAAAATCAGTCCCAGTTGTAGTGGTAGTGGGTTGTTTTTGTTGTGCTGTAATTAATGAAACTGTTCATGTTCTACAATGAGTTTGTTTAAAAACACAGAAGATGGAAACTAGAAATAATCACCAAAAAAAAAAAAAAATCACAATTGCAATATAGGAAATAAAAATTATTTTTGAAAATAACCTGGTTTGAAAATTGCGGAAAAACTATATTATATGGAGACTTTTACTTATAATTTAAGACTCAACAACCTGTGTGATAAAGAAAATGGAAAAACTTTAAAATTTCTTAAGAAACTACTTAAAGGAGGCTAAATCAGCTGTTGTTAACTGACACTTATGTTTGTTCAATGTGTTTATTTTTATGTAACTGCTCTAAGAAAAACAAAGAAAGTGTAATTTTAAAACACTCTCAGTGATTTCTGCAGCTCCTGGAGTTTTTTCAGCTCTTTGTTTTGGTTTCACATCACTTTGTTTTTGCTCCAGCGTCTGTGTTTGAAGGATTTGTGTTTCAGACCGAACCCTCAGATCTTTTTTTTTAATAAAAACACGTCTGAGAAAAGCTGCAGCTCCTCTCAGTGATTCTCCTGACTGAGTCTCAGTCTGTAATCCCGACTTTAAACCTGGGATTATGTTAAACAAAAACACGTCGCAGGAGCGTCTGGACCAGCTCCGTCTGCAGGATTTATGGGTTTTTCCGCTTCTCATGAGAACATTTGGGACACAGACTCTCTCCCTGGTTTCCTGTTCATGCTGTGTGTGCGTGAGTGTGTGTGTTGTGGGTTGAATCACTGCAGAGATGATGACAGTAACATCAGTGTGTTTTCTGAAGGAGGAGGCGGCTTCTCTCTGGGTGTGTCTGCACAGACTGACCGCTCCAACAGCTCTTTCTCTATAAATAAATCTGGTTTTGTCGGCAGCTTTTTGTCCCGAGCAGCAGCAGCAGCCACATCACTTATCGGACGCTGAAGTGACGTGGAAGCAGGAACAAACTCCACTCAGTGTCCTGAGCTAAAACACTAAATATCACTGCAGCAAATCTTCAAAATTACAACACACGTTACTCTGAGACGATAAAAATCAAACAGGATTGGCTTTGAATACGTGCAACCGTCCTGACAAGTATCCACAGTAATTAAACTCTAAAAATTGAATGTCAGTTATTGTAAATGGAAATTAAAAATACAGTGGCATTATTTTACGCTTGAACCTTTTTAAATAAAACATTCTTTGCAAATAAAAAGAATTTTAAAGCTGTTGAGAAATGTAAAAAAACTTTTGTCCCGTAATTTTCACCTTGTCAAATGTCAGGGTGGTGCAACCGTAACATTAGACTTTTATTTTAAAGTGAAGAGAATAAAACAGGAAACAGGAAACTGCATCAGCCAGAGGAGCCCAAAT